>CM067365.1:9306644-9526644 GCA_034401795.1 Chaetoderma sp. LZ-2023a
CGCATGACACGTGTGTTTTACCCGCAACAAAGATTGAATCATGTACGTGATTGTCATGTCCTACCTGTTCATTTACTTCTGATGGTAGCCTCTCCCTCTCGCCTGCCACCTCCTTGTTCCTGAAGCTCCTCGCGAGCCCCTGAAGCGGCCTCCTAAAAATTTCCACAATTCAACAGACAAAAATATTCATCCGACTTTTCTTTGAACTTATCATCCGATAACTTTTAATATGACAGTTTATTTACAACTCTGGCAATATCGGCATCAATCTCATTTCCCTGCTTTTCTGTGACCTCATAATAGGCCTCTAGTTCCGATAAATCCAATTCGCCCGTCATCTCGGCTATTTCCGTCGAACGCTCGGGGACTTCCGCCGATAGATATTCTGAGTCATGCACCGGGAATTCATACTCGGCCAAACTTTCTGACATAATTATGTCCATAAACCTATCCATTTTAGCATTCAAATTCTTCAATGCTGTCTTTACATCATTGAACTCATCTCTTCCGACCCACTGAGCCTCATTAGAGGCATCATCAGTGGTTTTTATTGGCATCTCCCGAGCCCGAGGAACCAAATTATCGGCCACAACCTCAGGCTCAGTGAACTCCTCTTCAATCCCATCTAAAATATTCCTTAAATTATCAGGCTGACCAATGCCCTCAGATGTCATTGTTCTTCGCTAACTTACAAACGAGAGCAGAGTGCAACGATATAGGCCGATTCGCCTATCAACAATAAACATTTTCAGGCGCAACTATCACAGAAAGTCACTCAATGACTAAATAACGCAACAACAAATTTTAACCAATACAACAAATTAGCTAAATAAACCTCAAAACTTAACGTAACAAAACTTTGACCAACTTTAGAAAATTGCTATGCTTGAACTGACTTGAATTGTGCATGCTCTTCTCATGGACCCCGATTGCATCATCCAGACTCGGGGACAGAATATAAACTATATCTGCCTCAGGCCGGCCACATATTATTTTTTTGCGAGAGGAAAGTGCCTCGTGCGGGCCTCCATCACAGGAAAATGCCTACAACGCTGAAGCAGAGGAGGAGATGCGGTAAAAAAGAGCCGCTCTCCTATTTGAACAATGATAAAAATGAGAAAAATGAATCAACCTAGTGTAATTATTTGTTGCTGGGATGCACGCTGTTTTACGTGACGATGGGGGTGGATGATTTCCGAAGAATTCAACATCTTCATCTTATGTGAGTTAAAGATATTGCATTAGTCGGTGCCACATTATTTATGTGGGCCTCCCTGGTGGGCTTAGACTAACATTTATGTATTTGGTCCAGACACATAGTTTTTAGGCCGCAAGTGGCTTAGTGCTTACTTGACTTTAACGAGAAAGCCTTCCTGGCGAGGATGCTTGACACCCATCTCGGGTACCGCCATGGAGCATCTTACCTCAGACCGATAGTGTGCAAACATGTTGCCTGGTGGTAGTTTCAGATCCGTAAAGCAATCCTTCCACATACCGCAGTGCAACCACAAATAACAATACAAGGACAAGTCACATTACAAAAGCGTTTAGAAAGTGTTTTATCTATTTACGGTGGGGAGGAAGAAACAGATATCAAACTATGGTGACCTTCCCGAGAGGGCGTGGTGGGCTTGAAGGT
Organism: Chaetoderma sp. LZ-2023a; assembly: GCA_034401795.1. Classification (NCBI taxonomy): domain Eukaryota; kingdom Metazoa; phylum Mollusca; class Caudofoveata; order Chaetodermatida; family Chaetodermatidae; genus Chaetoderma; species Chaetoderma sp. LZ-2023a. The sequence continues at coordinate 9,308,284 of CM067365.1, forward strand.
CGCACCCAGTCACCGTTAGACTTAGATGGCGATCTGTGTCTTCAAGTATCCGTCACCTAGTATTTCGAGTGCAGACCATGTGAGATCTGCACCCTGGGGCTAACGTTTAGCTGCATTCGGTTTAAAGAAAGTTGCCCAAAGAATACACTGCTGGGTCAAGATATAATAATCATATTTTTGCAGTGATTCCTACATTGGCAAATGGCTTAACTAATGCGTATCCGAAGATACAGAGAGAAGTGCGGGGTCATCAACACTTTGATTCTGACTGCCAAGAAACCCCAACAGTTTCTTAAGTCATCCCTAACCAATGTGTCGGAGGGAATCCAGACAATTATTAGGTCATGTGGCTGGAGAAACGCAAGGAGAGACAGCGACTCATATATTGATTTAGGAGGCATTAGTGTAATGGCCAATTATTAAGAAAATCGCCGGTGGGTGTGATGCAATGGAGCCGCTGCACTCAGAAAAGAGGCTTTACAGAAACAAGTCTCCTTGTGAGTAGTTCTCCCTAATTACTATTTAAACTATCCTATCGGGCTATCATAGTTAGGTTTATCGGCCGCATGTCATGTTCGCTAGTGAGAGCATGAATAGCGACCTTAGTGAAAAATTGTTGCTGTAGGGAAAAAACAATATGATGCTTTTGTTGTATATTGTAACCTAAGGGAAATGCGGTCCAAGTATTTTTTATGAGTTTTTATCCTAATGACTAAATATAGGCAATGTCTTGGATGGAAGGTCACACACCGACCTTGCGGTGCATGTCAGTTATTAGCACCTGTTTTAAACAAGAGTAATTATATACAGTTTAAAAGACAATATCGGAGAGCGTATCCAACCTTGCGGTACCTATTAGACATCAACAACGTTAGAAATGTGAATATTTATATACAGAAAAATAACAACGGAGGTCGCATCCGACCTTCGCGTGCCTATTAGTCATCGGTACACTAAAAATGGCACAATAAGAAAAATAGATATAATTAGAATATTAATTTATGCGCTGCACTTTTTAGTCATCAGTGCAGAGTTCAATAAAGGTCACATGTATTTGATACGTCACAAGACTGCGACACAAGCTGGCACGCTGCTGTAGTTGCTGCTTGGTGATCAACCGCAGGCTTTTAACTGATGCAGCTCATACTCATGAACAGTGAAGAATAAAGTTATTTCTGATGGCTGACAAGTATCCGCACACACTATACAAAGTTTAATCTACCGCAATATTGATATGTCTGTATTTGGTGTGAATGTGACGGATGCCTTCCTTTTTATGAAGGCTGCGGTGGTAGATATATAATGCAAGATTTCTGATTATCGGCACAAGATGATCCACATCGCTTAGCTCTTGCGACGCCTAAAACAATGTTCTCATCTGGACTGCGGTCAAAACATTAAACTGAAATGCTGGATGCGTTTATTGTTCGTCACCACTATTTCGACGTGGCAAGGCAGATCTGACGAGATATCAAGGCAAGCCACTGTTCTACATACTAATTTCGGTTGGTATTGCGGCCAAAGGGCCACACCGCAGAGAAGGTCCCTCTGGTATTGGTGGTATGGGTTAGCCTTCTTTTAAATTGAATTTTTGCCCCTGTTGATCTTCCAGGAGCGTCTGAAAACCTACTTGTGGTGCGGAGCGCAGATGTCCTAATGGGAACGGGATTGAAATAACCTGCGGTGGTGTAGATCAGGCAGAATCGCGCTACTCCACGCATTGAGCAGATTCTGTGTTTCCACTCGGTCCGAACCCGCCTCCAGTCTGATTATTTTAGATTTTCAGAGCTCCTTGTATACAAAACGGTGACGTAGCGCCAGCGAGACTCAGCCAATCAGCGCGCGCGTTGTATGCGAGGTACGGTTGCCGACCATGTGATTAATGGCCTTCGCCCTACCAAGTACACGCCCTATCAGCTATCGATGGCTCGGTTTAGTTGGAGCTAAAACTAGTACGGTTTTATTCTATGATATCTCCGCCGGTTCTGAACCGATTTTAATTTTGTTTGAAGTGTTAAATTCCCCATTCAATTCTGGTATTGAGGCATACCAAGAAAAGTGAGGATAGCCATGTATTAAGGAACTACCGTAATAAGGCAAAGTATGTATATAAGCTGGCAGCCTCCACACGCTGACGCGCGTATCCTGGCTACCTCTCACGGCCGCGCATGCGCATCGTGCAATCTCACTGATTATTATTTTTTACCCTCAATTGTGGCTATACGCGCGGTCCCTAGGCTACCCAGGGGTGAGTTTGGGGAGTCCCAGACCGGGCCGTTCTGTACCCAGATAGACTGGGCCGGTTCGAACCCGACAGGGAGATCCGCACTACACCACAGAGACATGGACCTATTTTCTGCAATCATCTTTCGAAGGCCAATATAATGATCGTTATGGAGAATTTTGACGGTTAATAATCAGGGCAAATCAAGCAGAATATACACCTGTGCAAAAGTTAAGCACCAGCAAAAACAATAGAACGTAGAAACATGATGGTACAACTAGGCTGCCATACTTTTTGTCCCCGCGTTAGCTGACATAATTCCAAGTACGAAATGCACATGCATGCATGACTTCACGCCGGTTGATGTCCGTGCGTGGCGGGAAACAGCACACGTGTTCAGTTATGTAAAAGTCCAGTTTGAGGTGTAGAACATTACATACAGATTTAGGCGACAAGATTAGGAATTTTGTGTTCATGACCGTGGTTTATTTGTACAGAGAGAATTAGCTCTTGATTGTGAACCGCTATGGCAAGACGAAGGTTAAGTGATCGTGTGAAATGGCAAATCATAGGCATGCATACCACTGGTATGTCATGCAGAGAGATTGGCAGACAGCTGAACATTAACCATACTGTAATCAGTCGTTTGATTGCAAAACATGGGCAAACTAACGAGGTGAAGGACAGGCCTAGATCTGGAAGACCGAAGAAGACTACTGCCCGTGATGATCGAGCCCTAGTACGCCTTGTTAGGAGATCTCCATTCACCAACAGCAGAGTGCTCAGCCAGCAATGGGAAACGCGCAATAGAGTGTCAATGTCTACCGTCAAAAGGAGACTGTATGCTGCTGGCATGAAAGCTAGGAGACCTGTCAGACGTCCTCTCCTCACTGCACACCACAAAGAGGAGCGTCTGAGGTGGTGCAACGAAAGAAGACACTGGAACATGAGATCCTGGAGACGGGTACACTGGTCCGATGAAAGTCGGTTCCTGCTTCATGCCACAGATGGTCGAACTCGTGTATGGAGGTCCAGACGCACGGCGTACGACCAACGTAACATCATGGAAGAAGTTCCATTTGGTGGAGGTTCCGTTATGATATGGGGGTGCATCTCATTTGATTGTAAGCTGGATCTGTTGACTGTACCTGGAACACTAAATGGACAAAGATATCAAGATTCCATACTGGATAGAGTTGTGGTCCCTCATTTTGTAAATCATGCACCTGGAACCCACCCTATATTCATGGATGACAACGCCCGACCACATCGTGCTAGAGCTGTGCATGAATAACTCCGCCAGAATGCCATCGAACCCCTACCATGGCCAGCAAGGAGCCCTGACATGAACCCTATTGAGCATATCTGGGACATTCTGGGAAACATGGTGAGAAGGAGGGATCGTCCTGTGCAGAACCTACAGGAATTAACAGACGCACTCCATCTTGAATGGCAACGAATACCACAATGGCGTATCAGTCGGTTGGTGACCACCATGAGACGTCGTGTCCAGGCCGTCATCCAGGCACAAGGTGGATATACCCGGTATTAATAATGACAGTCTCAAACTCGTGCACAGATGTTAAACTTCGTTTTCAGACACCATTAATGACAATCTAGCCCCGTGTGTCAACTGTAGGGCAATAGTTGTCAGTTGTGTCAACGTAACCATATTCAGGCCTCGTTTTCAAGTTCAAACAAAAACATACAGTGTTTCCCCACCATCATAATCAGCATTCCTCTAGTTGCATTATTACCTCTTGCACTAAGATGGATGGGTACATAAATGTTTATGCTATTGCTTTCTTCATAGCACATGAATATACCCTCGCATGTGCGTAAAAATAGGGTGGTGCTTAACTTTTGCACAGGTGTATACATACCTTTTCTGAAAATGAAAGAAAGAGGGATTTTCATCAGGTGTGTTGATGTATTCTTCTATCTGCTTTCATGGCTATCAGCTCTTTCCTCAATGAAGCAATGGTCAACAAAATGGAATGAACGTATTCGTGAAGGCTCAGTCGGTGTAAAATTTTCTCTAGACAATTTAATGCACCGTAATCCTAGTAATTTAGCATTTTGAGCGGAAATTTGTGAAAAGAACCATTCTGGAGTGTTTTAGCAGATGCATAGCCACTATTACAACCAAGATTCGTGCACTTATTAACCATGATTAATGTTTGAAAAGCACCACACGAATAGAGATTACAGCATTGCAATACTAAGAATCACCCTCTAGAATATCCGCCTGTATTTGGTGAGCACTTTACATGCGTGGGTTCCAATCTGCGTTCGTCCCTTATCGACTAACCATCATTCTCCTTTGAGCCCATGGCCCCAGAATCAATATATCGGCAGGCGGGCGGGCGGGCGGGCGGGCGGGCGGGCGGGCGGACGGACGGACGGACGGACGGACGGACGGACGGACGGACGGACGGACGGACAGACAGACAGACGGACGGACAGCCTTTCCTGTATGGGTAGTCTTGAATCTGAGCCACTGAAATTTCAAGAAGGAAAAAGGTTGACCTGGAAATACATCTTACACGTACGTGCATTTTGCTCCTTATTTCATCATCTTAATGAACGGACCGTTCCAGTTTTAGCTATGACCCGCCCATCTTTAGCTAAGCTCCGCCCACACCTCACCGTGTTGGGATCGATCTATCCCTGAACTGCTTAACTATCAATTTCCAGAAAACTATACACGTAAGCTGTTAAATATTTTGAAACTAATTTGACTTGTTACTGTTGCTGCCATAGCGCCTAGTCAAATCAATTTCAAAATATTCAACAACGTCTTTATTAAATAGCAAAAACATACAACAAAAACGCTTAGCCCGTCACCAATTATGCGCTCTTGACGAACCTATCTACGTCATTCATGACGTCCATAATTATGACGTAATCCCATACATCAGGTTGACTATGACGTCATATGACACGAATTAAAAAATAATGCGCTAGCATGACCGCGACACATTTACTTTGAATAAACACCTTCCTCAAGTTTTCTGTCGAAGTACCTATTACAATACACAGGTGCTAACAACAACCTTTTTCCCACAGAACCAAGCATGCTAAATAGAGCGATAAAACATGAACATGTCACGCTCCTTTTGACAATATGATGAAAATGTTATTTCCTCGCAATAAATTATAAAAAAGTTGTTTGTAAATCTACAATATTCTATTTTATGAAATGGACACACGCGTCCACGCCATGTTCTTAAGCTTTATAGGAGTCTAATGGAATATCAAATCAATAAATCTCTCCGAGAGTTGTTTTTTTTGTATTTCTTTAGCCGTCATATCAGCTAAAAAAACCGGCTTCAGCAGTGGTCTTGGGAAATGTCCATTTGCAGACCAAATGAAGACTATTTTTGAAAATGTACCACTGGAATAACTGGCTCGGTAACCGAGCCAGTCATTCTAGTGGTAAATTTTCAAAAATGGTCTTCTCTTGATCTGCAAATAGACATTTTCTCATTGAAAATTTCTTGAATGAATTCGAGGGGTAAAGGGCTAACTGAATCATTGAAAGATAATCATCAAATGAATACAGTACAGCTAATAGATAAGTTAATATGCTTAAAATACGAAAACAGAAATATGTTAGTTTTTAAGAAAGGTTTGTTCTGGTGAGTATTTTGAACATAAGTTGATAGGAAGACATTGTTGCCGTAAGGCTGGAATTTCCCTAAATCAACGCGCAGAGCACAACTGCTGGCTGGTAAAGCTGTCAACATGCAGCTGACCAGCATTGAGTTACTATTGCACTAAAATACACAGATACACTGATTTTTTCATCAGATTTGTCTGACAGACTAATCTAGCAGATTAAAATGATCGTCTAAATGCTCTTCAAATTCGCTCTATGACGTCAGATCATTTCATCAGATCTGTCTGACAGATTAATTTAATCGTGAAAAGCGTCTTTAGGCAGCAATGCCTTCCAATCCAATTATGTTCAAAATATTCATCATCTGGTCCGCGTTATTTTGTTTTGGAAACAATTAAGTTATGTCTGAGGTATACTGTACTATCGGGACAATAACGTAATCATTGTAATACGACGTGGCTTGAGGGGCTGAAACGGGCCGCTTGATTGATAGCGTTGTCCTAAGTATTAAAACGTCCAGCCTCTGGAGACTAAGGCCCTGTTCTCACTAGAAACTTAATCAGGAATAACGACATACTGAAGTATGGCGTTATTCCGGATTAATTCTCTAGTGAGAACACGACCTAAGGTCCTGTTCTCACTAGGGACTTAACCCGGAATAACGCCATACATCAGTATAGTGTTATTCACGGTTAAGTCTCTAGTCTTCTTCTTCTTAGTGATAACACGGCTTAAAGGCCGATTTCCACGTACCCATGTTGCGTATGCGTAACACGTAAGCGTCATGCGTGTACGCTATGCGTATACGTATTGCAATTTCCCATGTACACGTATACGATGCGTATAAGGTTTGCGCATAATGTTGATTTTTGTAAGAAATCTTTAAAATCAGCTGAAAATTTGGACATTTCCCCGCCCCCCCCATGTGACGTCATATGTCGGATTTTCTTCTCAGTATGCTGCGCGAACGCGTGAAAAAATCGCTCCCAAATCAATTTCTCTGTGGACACGCGCACACGCACACCAGTACTATCACGCGTGACGGACTCATAGTGTATGCCCATATGTAATTTCGTGCGATTTTTTGTGTGTTAAAAGTGAACTTTCACTTGGTTTTGTGTCTCAAGGTTCTGAATCCTTAAAAAATATGATGGCAATTTTTTGCTACCCTGGATAACCTTTTACCATGACAATTTGTCCGTCTTTCATCCATCTGTATGTCTCGCTGCCAACAATATTAGCTAGTGCCTACATTTCTGGATGGATTGCAAGCAAATTTGGCAGATATATTCCAGTTGTCAATATATGTAGCACTTGCAAAAACTAAGATGATAAACAGTCACAAACCAGAGTTATCGCCCGCAATAAATTTTAAATGTATTAAAATCTATGGGCAAATACACTTTTGCCAACTTTTGCTATTAGACAGCGAATTAGTATTAAAATTTAGGAAAGTCTTGCCATTCACAGTAGATGCCAACATGGCGAGGTTCTATTGGATATATTACAGTATTAAAGATTTACGGGTCATTGAGTTGATATCTCAATCAGCATCCTCAACGTCTCACTACAGATGAGTGCAATTGTTGACCCATATTAGATTTGTTGTTGCAGCTATAAATCAAACAGCTACAGAAGAGAATCAGACGGAAAACATGTTACCCATACAGAGATGAAGACTATCATCAAGTCACTCTATAGAACACCTCAATCAGAAGATGCCTACCATCATCTCTCGAGGCCAGAGCAAGTGACCATTTTTCGTCTCAGAACTGGACACAACAGACTAAACCAACACATGTACAGGCGGTTCCACCTTACGACATCGCCCGCTTGTCCTTGTGGAGAAGCAGAACAGACCACATAGCACATACTTCAATGCTGCAGTACATATCAGCTGCTGAGAGAAGAGATCTGGCTTTGTGATACCAGCGATCGAAAAGAAGAAGAAGAAGAAGAAGAAGAAGAAGAAGAAGAAGAAGAAGAAGAAGAAGAAGAAGAAGAAGAAGAAGAAGAAGAAGAAGAAGAAGAAACAGCTACATACCTCTGTGCGTAAATTAAAAAAAAAATTGTTATTCCACCAGCTACATTTTGCTGTGCATCCACACGTTACCAAATCCATTGTCTCAGTATTGAGTTACGCCGGTTAAGTCTCTAGTAAGAACACGGCCTTGGGCCGTGTTCTCACTAGAGACTAAGGCCGTGTTCTCTCAGAGAACATCAGCATTATTTTCTACCGGCCCATTTTTAAGTAAGCTCCGCTCACATTATACGCCTGTTAGAATCAGTTTGAAACTTAAACCTAAAGATTTTGAAACTAATTTGATTGAAGCTGCTCCTGCCTATGGCAGCAACGGATCTCAGTCAAATTAGTCTATTAAATTGTAAATTTACTGGAAGCGTACAATTCTGACACGAATTCAATTAAATAAATTTGATTGTGACGTCAACTAACACGTGACGTATCTGACGTGATAATCAAATACGTAATTAGTTGGCGGACGTTGCAATCACGATGACTTATAGTTCCGTCAAGGTGTGCACGAATTGTGTGTCTTTGAAGAATTTACAATTTAGTAAACAATCTCTTGAATATTTTGAAACTAATTTGACCGGGAGTTGTTGCTGCCATAACAGCATCTACCATATCTGGTTTAAAAAAATGGAAAATCAGAGCATTCTGCTGTATAGGCAGCAATAACCCCTCAAGTTATTTTCAAAATATTCAACATCTATCTGTATAATTACATTAAAATTTCGATTCTGGGAATTCAGGTTTCAATGTTTCAAATCGATTCCAACACATGTAAGATGTGGGCGGGGCTTAGCTAGAATGGGAGTGGCTTAGCTAGAAATGGGCTGAGCTTAGTTAGAAATGGGCGTGGCATAGCTAAAATGGATCCCTCTGTTAGTCGTTCAAGAATGCGAACGGACTTGCGACTTCTCACCTCTTTTCTCAGAATTCTTTCAGGTTTTGTAGAAAATAACCAGATTTTATACGTGATGTTACGACAGATGGATGTATTCTATCACAATAGAGGAATCCACTTTTAGCTATGCCCTGCCAATCTCTAGCTAAGCTCCACCCACGATTTGTCCGTGTTGGGATCGATCGATTCCAGCACTCTAAATCTCAATTTCCAAAAAACTATACACGTAAGCTGTTAAATATTTTGAAACGATGGCAGCAACAGCGCCCATTCAAATTAGTTTCAAAATATTCAACAAAATGTTTAGTAAACATACAATTCGTGCAACAAAGCTTAATCCGTCATCAAATAAGCGTTCGTGACGAACTTAGTTGCGCCATTCATGACCTAATTGATTATGACGTCAGCATACACGTCACGTAGTTGATTATGAGGTCATATGATTGATTAATAAACTATAATTCTCAATGGGCCTTTCCACTGTTTTCATCCATCATATGACGTCATAATCAACTACGTGACGCATATAATGACATCACAATCAACGACTTCATGAATGGCGTAGATAAGTAGGTCACGAACGCATAGTTGAAGACGTACGAATTGTATGCCCTTACTCTTTAATAAATATCCTGTTGAATATTTTGAAACTAATTTGATTGGACGCTGTTGCTGCCATGGGCAGCAACAGTACCCAGTCAAATTAGTTACAACATATTCAACAACTTAACTGTATAGTTTTCAGGAAATTGATGGGCAGGGCATTAGGGGACCGATCAATACCAAAATGGCGAAGTGTGGGTGGGGCGTACCTAGAGATGGGCGGGGCACAGCTAAAACTGGAAAGGTCCATTCTCTTAACCCTCTAGTGTCAACAGCGTGTTAAAATGTTACACAAATCAATTAACCTTTGAATGGTCGAGACTTTTCAAGAAAATTATACTTGTTCCAGGACAGAATTTCATCACTAACATGGACAACAGTAGCTTTCTGTTTATTCGTAAATGGACACTTCGTAAGACCACTGTAGAGGTCATCATTTTTGTTGGCGAGCGTGAGCATCAAAGTGGGGGGAGGGTTGGGGTGGCTGAGGTGGTGGTGGGGGAGGGGGGGGGGGGGTGTAATGGTCAGCGAGCCAGTCACTGCAGAGGAAATTAAAAAAAAAGTAGTCTTCTCTTGGTCTGCCAGTTCAGATGTCGTTCTGATTGGCGTGAATAATAAAAGGTTAATTTGACACAAAAGGGGTTTAAATGTCTAAGGTCCGTTTTATAAGTCGAACTTTCTGTGCTAATGACGACTGGTCGATTTATATAGTGGACTCGGGCAGATTTAGCCGGCATGGCATAAGAGTAACCGTCTGAACCTCCATTTCGAACGGAAGGAAGCGTTTCTGTCTATGCCCTGCCCATTTCCAGCATCAACTCCCAGTCAAAGTAGTTTCAAAACATTTAACACCTTCAACGCTTTCGCGACGGACAATTTCCACTTTAGCTACGGACCTACGTCATATTGATTGTGACGTCAGCTAACATGTGATGTATTTATTTGTTTATGGGCTGATGATCTTCCGGGCCACGTATTTGCTAGACCTTTGGTCGCTTGAAATTAATGGCCAGTGTTTCAGTTTCAAACACATATACAGGAAATCTGTTGAATATTTTGAAACTAATTTGACTGAAAACGGTTGCTGCCATACCAAGCAACAGCCCCACTCAAATTTGTTTCAAGATTGTTAACAGAACTTTTCTGACATCATAAACCGTGTGTCATTTATGTTCTGTATGGTCTAAAGGTGCAACCCTTTAATCTTTCACATAAAAATGACAATTTGGAGGCGAAGAGATTATTATTTGTGAAAATTTACCACTAGAATGACTGGCTCGATTATCAAGCCAGTCATTCCACTGATAAATTTTCAAAAATAGTTCTTTTGAAAACAAACAACCATGTTGCAAGTCATCAACAAATGCTGACACCATAACCACACGGTATTGATGTAATTAAAGATAAATGTTACACTTCCGGGTCCATACATGTTTATTGCGTCTGACCTAACACGTCTATAAAGCAACAAGAGCAAGCGGAGATTGCGGACCCTCGCCTTCGATTTTCTGTTGCGTTGTAAGAAGCCTACGGAGCCAAATCCGTAGTATTTGAGATACAGGTACGGACTGACGCATGCACACGTACACACGCGTACGCCCCCCCCCCCCCATTACAATACCGCCCTCCTCTTACCCATCGTCCTATCGCACGGTCTCGCCCTCCCGCGCTCTGCTCCCGTATCGAGTACCCTGCTTGCGGGCTATGATATCCGCAATAAGTTAACAAGCCCTCCTAAATATAAATGAACTGTGGGTCCCAGCCAATGAAATTGCTCGATAAGAAATACATGATGACCTGATTGGTTACCCTCAATCCCATAAGCGTAATGTTACTTCACATAGCAAGAGATCAATATTCCGCAAGTACGACCACGCACAGCGGAGAGATGTGAGTGGGCGTATGTTAGTAGGATATGCCTCTTAGCTGGCGAGGGTAAATATAATGAATAATAGAGGGAGATTTTTGTCATCTGGCAGACAAAGAAGACATGAATATTCGCGATGGTATTATCACGGATTATGTTGAACAATGAACTTGAATGAACTTAAACATCGTATATCTCCATGTAACAAGTTTGATAAAAATCTATGTTGAGATCTCATCTTGAGATCTAATCACATTCTACCAACAATAAATTTTTTTTCTTTTTTTTTTATATCAAAATGGGACATTTCCATCCGTCCATCTCTAGCTAAGCTCCACCCACACCTCGCTCGTGTTAGGATCGATATATCCCTGAACTCCTTGCCTATCAATTTCCAGAAAACTATGCAGGTAAACTGTTAAATATTGCCTGTGGCAGCAACAACGCCCAGTCAAATTAGTTTCAAAATATTCAATAGAATGTTTATTAAATGGTAAAGCCATAGGCCTACAATTCGTACAACGTGGCGGACTATTAAGCGTTAAAGACGGACTAAATCGCGTCATTAATGACATAATTAATTAAGACGCCAACCTATACGTCACTTAGTTGCTTATGACGTCACATGAATGATGGATGCACAGGAAGGGTCCATTAGGATCACCGTTCTTGATAAGACGATTTGAATAACGAGGATGTAAAATTCAGAGCAAAAGCGCATTGCTAGGATGTGTATTGATTTTATGTATTGTACACAACAGTAATTATTGGGCTAGCCATAACTGGTCGAGGTATCGCGCCGAGGGATAAAGTAACACGGTAATGCGCCTTTCCAGAGTGTCAATCAAGTTAATGCCTATCATTCCAGCTGACCAATCAGAATGCGTCGTTTGTAAATTAACAGGCGGACATGGTGACGGACAAATGGAGTTGGTGACAGGCCATTTGTGTTTGTTTACTTTTTTTGACAATGGCTAAAGGTGCATATTCACACCAGAATGCTTGAAAATAAAATTGTTAAAATTGTATTCTTTTATAGGCTTAAATAATGTGTCTATATGTAATGAAACGAAATAAAATCTTAACATATGATGACTTCGTTCCATATTTTCAGTAATTTTGCTGTGAATATGCACCTTTAAGATATGTGTGTATAAAAATTGCCAATCCGATTCAAGATATCATGATAAGTCTAACACTAGCAGTCTAGCCAAAAAGCTCTGATTCATCCCGTTCCCTAAACCAGCCAGGAGAGCGGAGGATTGTTTGCGATGGATTAAGCTATGTGGGCGTTCCGACAAGTTGACGCTGAAGAAGATAAATAAACACAAATTCATATGTTCAAAGGTATATATATATCTAATTCGAAATGTATTGGTATCTTTGCATTATTTACATAGATTAAAAAATATAAGACTATGTATTGAGATAGTGTATTTATTAAATGCAACTTGTCGTAATCACAAAGGCTGCACAAGTTACCAGTATTCGTATAATCACAAACGTGCACGTGTTAGCACCAGTATTCGTACTGAAATCTAATAGATGATATGACTTCGAGTCTCTTATTGTAACCATTTAAGGGATTGCCAACTAATAAAACAAGTCAATTGAGTAGTAGTAGTAGTAGTAGTAGAGCTTGTCGTGTGACCAGTTAGTGTGGGTGGGCGGGGTGACCCAGTTATCAATCAAGGGTTGCTGTTTATACATACATATACATATCCTCTTCTGCTATTTAGGCCAGTTAGCCTGCACCAGATTTTCACTGTTTTCTTGAATCTGCGTTTCCTTAACCTGTTTAACTGACTTTTAAGTAATTGAAGGAGGATAACTAGAACCCCACGCTTTCGACAACTTTTGATACACCCAACCTCCCCAACAACTACCACTGGGGGCAGATAAGCTGTAGGTAAAGTTCAATACTATTCTTATCGACTGTCAAAATCTATTATTTTATTATGACCAGTAGTAATTCAGGGGCCGAAATGTTTTCCTGTCTACCTGTCAATGACAGGTGGTTTGTGTTGGTGACAGTCACCTGTACAAGCCTGGAAATAAGGTGCCTGTCAAGCACAATGTCAGGCACCAAACTATCAAATGTCAGGCACAGTCTTGCTGGTTCCTGACATTTTGTCTGATACAGATTTAAACAGCCCCAGTAGTTGCAGTGTGAAACAAAAGAGTATACATACAAGCGGTGACAAAGCAATATACATTCATCTACCTAAGGTGTATCACCATCATTATGACACATCTTTAGTTGGTTTTTAACATGTTTCTAATCGGTTCAAGTAAACAACACTGCGAAGTAGAATAGTGTTGACAGGCAGCAAATTCTGGATGTCCGGTACTAAGTAGCTGGTGCCTGACAAAGTGTTGGACACTGTTGAAAAAGTTATTTCCAGGCCTACTGCAAAGGGTTGACTGATTAAAGTTTACTAAATATCAACTATGAAATATATTATATGAATTGGTGGGCACTAAATCAGTAAAGTTAGAATAAATTACGCGCTTTATAACCCTTTCAGAGATGAAACTCTGTTGAATCTCAATTTAAAGAGGCAGACAGACAGGCAACGACAGCAGATCTGTTGAATATTTTGAGAATAATTTGCCTAAGACAGAAATGTGTTCCAGTTAAAGTATTTTCAAAATATTCAACAGCTGCCCCATGCTTTTACCCAGAAATTTAGATAAGCGGTCATCTGTAGCCTGTTGCTGAACCGGTCATACTACTCTGAACATGACATGTAAAACAAATACACGCCCCCACTACCCTCAGCGGTACCCTTACCTAGCCTTTAAACCGTACTTAGGATTTACTGCACCAACATTAATTATAGTAGGTACGTCCTAGTAGTGGACCTCATGGGCAATTACGTAACCCTAAATGCAGCTAAGCGTTAGCTCCTGGGCGCGAATCTGATATGGTTCGATCCCGCCTCGCCTGCCGTGGGCTGAGGATGTGGTTTGCAGATGATTCCATCGTGACTGGGAGAAGTCAATCGGCTCTCCACGCCTTTTAAGGAAGGTCGCCAATGTACGCTACCCGCCTCTTCAGCCTTTGCCATAACTAGATATGTTACTTACTCAATGCTTTTGTGTGTGTTATCTGTCCATGTTTTTCTTATGTGGTTTTGCTGACACGTGGCTAAGGAATCGGTCATCGACTCTGAGACCCATCGGCCGGCAATATGTACACGCTATCATCCTGAGCGGGTGGTTCAATGGGTACGTACCAAGAAAGGCTACCCGGGCTCATCCGCCAGGAGGACACAATCTGCTAAGTGAACGTGGGCATAAGCCATCTGCAGCCTAACTCATATGTGTCTGGACCTAATAACTAAAGGTTAGCCTAGCTCTTCAGGAACGATCACTAAAATAATGTGCCGTCGACTAGACCAACCAGAAGTTTAAGAGATGACGGTGTCAGCTTCTGTTGAAACCGGCGACCCGCCTCCACGTAATACAGCTTGCACCCCACACCTAAATAATTATGTATACACATATTAATTAGCCACATTAGCATTGATCTTAATGGGAGTGCGGCTTCGGCCATAGCTCCTCCCCCCTCTTCGGCGTTGTAGGCATTTTCCTGTGACGGAAGCCCGCGCGAGCCACTTTCTTCTTGCAAAACCAATTTATTGGCCAGCTTTAGGCGTTAGCTTATATTAAATTAATTAGGCCGCACTAGGGACTCCTCCTTACAGGGGTAGTTTTCAGATATATATATTAATTAATTAGGTATCTTTGGCGAGATATAACACAGACGGCCATTACGTTACTTTATTCTTATTAACAGTTAATCACCATCAATTGTTAATACAGATTCTCTTTAAAAAGCCGGTTTAAGACTCGCCGAGCTAGTAAAGGAGATTTGCCATGTTTTTCATTAGCTGCGAGATAGGACCGGTACACATCTCTGAGGAGATGCAGGTTCTCCTGATATGTAGTTTTGGGTGATAACCACGACACCGAGCCGATTCTCTTGGCGTTTGAGGCCACGACATTGCAGTCCTTTAACCCTTACCACTATGGTGTCAGAAATTTAAATTTTCAACTTAAATTAAAAGATGAATTGGTGTTCATTTTTCAACAAATTTGGTGGGAGCTGGTGCTGTCGTAGACAGCAACATCTTCCAGCAAAATTGTTGAAAAATGTACACCAGCTTCTTTGATATTGACACAGTAAAACATAGAATATTGACATCAGAGTGACCAGGGCTAACGCTTAATGTAACATCCATCGCAGCCCCCAACCCCCCCCCCCCCCTTCCCCAGCCGCGCCATCCCACCCCTCACCACCCCTTCTCTCCCCGCAGTTTTCACACCGTAAACAGGTTCAACACGTTATCATTCTTGCTCATCATTTGACCAATGAGACTGTCCATACCGCGTCTCTATCAAAGGCAATCGATCCGCCAGAGCAAATCAGAATCCTCTCATTCGAACGGGATAATGTTGTCGCTTACAACCTTCCATGGATCTTCAATCTACGGATTTTTACGGGAAGAGTTGCAATGCAGGTAGGTAAACACCAAGCTTTGTATTTATTCGTACGATATGCATTGGGAAGAGTGGCAATGCAGGTAGGTAAACAGCAAGCTCTGTATTTATTCGTACGATATGCATTGATATTCGTGTTGCATGCCATCGCTATTATTTCCGCATCATCAGACAATAGACGAATCCAGTTTATCGATCAATCATATGACGTCATAATCAACTACGTCATACGTAGAGTAACGTCATGATCAAGTACGCCATGAATGAGGCGATTTAGTCCGTCCGTCATAAAGGCTTAATAGTGCGTGAAGTTGTACGCCTTTATTATGTAATACATATTCTATTAAATATTTTGAAACTAATTTGATTGTGCGCTGTTGCTGCCTAGTCACAGCACCCGGTTAAATTAGTTTCAGACTATTCAACAGCTTACCTGTATATTTTTCTGGAAATTGAGATTCTGGGAGTGCAGGGATCGATCGATGCCATCACTGGCTAAGCGTGGATGGAGTTTAGATAGAGATGTGCGGGGCATAACTAAAACTAGACTCTTCCATTGTTTTCGTCACGTGTAGATATGAAATTGTAACTATCCCAGTTTGCAATCAGTTTTTCTGGCTTCCTGGAGTACCTTTGTAAATATATTCATTGACAAAGGTGCTCGAGGAACCTGGAAAGACTGATTGCAAACTGGAGTTGTCAGAGGAGTAGGCCCTATATACGACGAAATGCACTGATTCCATATCCCAGCTATGGCTAACGAGCGACACTGTGTCCAGCGCTCTTTTCCTTCGACATCCACGGACTGTAGCATTCCGTTTAGTTTGGTCAGTCGATTAATGGATCTTTGTAAATTTATCCATCTATCATATGACGTCATAATCAACAACGTGACGTGTAGAATGACGGTATAATCATGACGTCATGAATGATTCGAAATAGTCCGTCTTTGATGCTTATTATTCTGACACGTTGTACGAATTGCATGTCTTTACGATTCAATAAACATTCTGTTGAATATTTTGAAACTAATTTGACTGGGCGCTGTTGCTGTCATAGGCAGCAACAGCGCCCAGTAAAGTTAGTTTAAAAATATTCAAAAAGCTTACCTGTATAGTTTTCTGGAAATTGATAGTCAGGGAGTTCAGAGACCGATCGATCCCAACACGAGCGAGGTATGGCTGGAGCTTAGATAAAGATGGTCGCTGTATAGCTAAAACTGGATAGGTACATTTAGTTCTGTGCAATTAATGTTTAATCGGATTGAGGAGCTTAACGTGGAATCCGATAACGGAGGATTCCAGTTTTAACTATGCCCCGCCCATCTCTAGCTAAGGCCCACGCACGCTTTCACCGTGGGAATCAATCGATTCATGCACTCTAGGAATCTCAATCTCCAGAAAACTATACAGGTAAATTGTTGAATATTTTGAAACCAATTTGAATGGGTGTTGGTAAATTAGTTTCAAAATATTCAACAGCATGGCTATTAAATAGTAAAGAATACAGTTTGCACAACTTAACGGACTATTAAGCGATTATGACGGACTAAATCGCGACATTCATGACGGAATTAATTATGAAGTTAGCCTACATGCGACGTTGTTGCTTATGACGTTATATGATTGATAGATAAACTGGATTCATTCATTAGAAATGTTGTACAATTAAATAAAAGTTAGTGCTGGTGTTTATTGTATAAATCCCATATATTGGAGTTGTTATGCAGTTAGTAGGCCTACAAATGATAGGCAGACGGTTGCTATGCATATTCAGAGCCGAATTAAGCCTACAAGGTGTCAGGGCTGAATAGTTGTGGGTGGGGTGTGTGTGTGTGATCTGGTGAGTCAAGGGAGGAATGACTACTACTACCACTACTACTAATACTACTACTACTACTACTACTACTACTACTACTACTACTACTACTACTACTACTACTACTACTACTACTACTACTACTACTACTACTACTACTACTACTACTACTACTACTACTACTACTACTACTACTACTACTACTACTACTACTACTACTACTACTACTACTACTGTGTCCATTCAAAAGATAGTCTCGTGTAGCACGGCCCGACCCGACGGATACTGACCGTCCCAACAAAGCTGGGTACGGAACGGCCACTCCGGATTCGCTCCAAGCACGCCCCCCACCCCTGAGTAGGATAGTACGCATACATGAGGCCTATAAGAGAGGTTTTCGTCAAGTCCGATAAAGTGCGTGGTGCGCATGCGCGCGCGTCAGAGCTTCCCTGACAACACATCACCGGATTGGAAGCGAGTGCATGCCAATAATGTACCGAGTATGTACTCGTAAAACCCTTTAATTATTCCGTTCTCGTTGTTCTTGGTACCGATCAGGACTAGAATAAAATGAGCTTTCTAGAACTGTTAGCCGTTTCAAAACCGGCCCAGAAATGGCTGAGTTATCCACGGAAACCCCCTTAAATTATGTTCAAAATATTATTTTTGATGTCGTAACCATGTGTATGCATAAAAAGATCTAGAATGTTCTAGAACATGGCAAATACGTCACTGATCTAGTTGCACGCTGATTGGCTACTGCACGGCCTCTGATTGGCTGAGGCATCTTCCTCTGACGTCACGAGTAGCATAAAAGGTGCGAAAAACGAAGAATCAAGGGCATCGGCGGCGTGGAGACCGACCCGTCAGGAGGACTGGCTGGAAGTGCGGGACATGACGAGTGACCCGGAACACCTCACCCGCACAGGAAGGCAGTTCTCGGACTTTCCACATTACAGAATTTTGGATGCTCCCAGACGGCCATCCGGGTGCAAAATAATTAAAATTATGTTTCCCACTTCCGAATTCGTATAAAAGGGAACACATCTGTGGAAAGGGCCATATGGACCCGGAATGTAATTCTACGGAATGTAGAGCTACGGTGATTCTTGGTGGATGACTCGCCGGATCTGCCAACCACGCTGAAACGTGGACTTCAATCTCCGCACTGCATGTCATGTGTGTTTTAATTAGCTTTTTGACCACAGTCTGGTGGACTTTTCTAGGTGTGCCGCAAGAGCTATGCAACGCATCCCGCACCGTCTGCCAAGTTATGTAACTGCTTAACATTATATACAGCCCTCTTTGTTAATGGGTACACCTCAACTTTATTAATTCCGTCGCCGGACGGATAATTTTCTCACTACCGTATACATTATATACTAGTTACTGGGATTATCTAATAGACATCTTTTCACGGCTCTATTTCCCTGTCTTGAGTGCGTACCGTATTTACCCTGCCTGGAGGAGTCAGCTTGCGGAGCCAACCTGCGGGAACCAGCTGCGGAAATTACCTGCGGAAATCTCTCCCGCTTCCAGAGTACGTGTCGACTCGCGCTATGAATATGTTAGTGCCTCAATTTCAGTAACATAGTAGCCCGTTCCGTACCGATGACTATTAGGTACTCAAGTAACTATCCTATTGTACATCTAATTATTATTATTTCCGTATTTGGTACTGATGACTAATAGGTAACTTCCCGGTCTTAGGACCGCCATTTATAATTTCTATATCACTGAATATTATCTTCGTTTACTGTGGTGCTTTCAACTAGTACACCATCTAGGTTTATCAGTCTATGATACTTAGCTGCTTAATTTAATTACAATCTACTTATCGCATTGGTTAGTTGTATATGGCAGATAGCCATCCAGTTAATATGTTTTGTTTAATTGTAGAAAACTTTGGACCACAGTACGCTAGGAGATACTATACAGCAACACTTATATCCGCATCACTTACTCCCGCCATCATCAATTTTCCACTGAGGTCGCTGACCGTGCTCTAATTGTTTGAGCCTGGCATGTTACCACCTAAAGGTTCCTATTCAGCTGGATAGGATAGGTTAAAGTGGCTAGGGACAATTTCTTCGTTTGGGGACATATGGTGTATGCCTCTTTTCCGGCTGTTGCAGTAATGTAGCACCGCACTCTGGCAAGGTTGTGTCAAATTGGCCAATTACCTATAGGGCCTCACATATTAATTTATTGTCTCTTTCCACAATCCACCAGCCGTATGGCTTTATAACTGTTTGGATTCCCCATCAGCACGTTGATCTGATCCGACCCTGGGAAACTATCAGTGGTTTCCGAGTGGTGATGGTTGAAGTGCTGATTTACACACATTCCCACCCCCCCCCCCCGTATTTTTGGATACTTCTTAGTTAGATACCCCTGCCAATGAAGGAAGCACTGCGAAAACATATAGTTATAATTATGAGTTAGTTAGTTTATTCACCGGCCCGCAGTGCATATTTGGGCATATTGGAATTTAACCCTAACGACAGGTCAACTGTTAGATCCATAGCACGTGGTGATGGATGAGATGCGGATCTCCATCCAATTTGTTGGAGTGTCTGGATGAAGCATTGGAGCTCATCACGCCCTCACGGGAAGGATGCTCGCAAACATAAAGATATGTTAGTGATCAATCTTGCTTGTGTGAAATGTAGCCATTGTCCAGGTGATGTTGTAGTTCGGATTGACTGGTCAGGTGCCGGCCATACCAGCTAAGCTGGGTACGCGCCACCCATCCTGGATTCGTTCTCTGAACACGCCCTCCTGGGTAGAGCTATAAGCGTATATTGCCCTATGAGAGAGATATTTCGTCATAAAAACGACAGAGTTCGTTAAAACGCTCAGCGCGAATGCACGCGCCTACCACTGCATAGGCAGAGAGCGTATATCACGTCCAAGACAAGATAGCACTTTTAGTGTACCGAGTAGGTACAATGTAATCTTTTATAATTACTTGTTCCCGCGGAATTCGGTATCAATCAAGATCCGAATTCGACGGGCTTTCGAAATCTATACACCATTTCAAAATCGGTTAAGAAATGGCTGAGCTATCTACGGAAAACTCCCTTTGATTATCTTAAAAAGGTTGCTGTGATGTCATAACCATGTGTACGCCGAAGTTCTAGAATGTTCTAGAACAATAGTCTGCACCATTATTAGCTGCGCGCTGATTGGCTATTGCTCGACCGATGATTGGTTGAGGCTTGCGTCTGTGACGTCACGAGTGGTATAAAAGGAGATAAAATCCTGAGTTCGAGAGCATTCTCGGCCAGGGGCCAAACAGGTTGGATCTGCAAAAGCAGCAACTATCAGCCAAGACACTGTTAACTAGATCACTTCGGTCGTGGTCAGCTTCTGTCCCGTAGCTTGCGGCAGCCACCCAACCCACCGTACCTAAAAGAATTGTGTAACTCCCGAACCGTTGTTCAGGAGCATTTTTTTGGAAACTTTTGTTAATATTGTTCTCGACTAGAATAAGAACTAACTCGGAACACAATCTTGCGGTGAGGCCTTTCCCGGCCTGAATATGTGATTCTACAGATGTAGAGGCAGCGATGTTCTTTGGTGGATAACTTGCCGGATCTGCCGGCCATGCCAAAAAGCGGTTATTCAACCACCCCCACACTTTTTGACCACAGCAAGTAAACTTTGCTCGGCACGTCGTAGGAGCTAACTGACGTACCCCACACCATAAGCTTAGTTATGTATCTTCATCCGTATTCGACAACCTCCGCTGATAAATGGGTTGTTCTTAGCTTTCATCCGTATCATCGGTGTACGGGAACTTCTTCCTAGCAGTAATGTTATTGTAGAACTTACTGACTGCTCGTTAGACATTCTTATATTGTGATTACCGTCCTGAGTTGGCTCCACTCCCGTTCTTGACTGCATGCGGGAATCCTGTTTGCGGGAACCGACATGCGGGAACTTTCCAGCTTCCAGAAAACGTGTCAACTCACGTCACGCTCACAGTGACGTATCAGTTTCAGTAACACGATAGCCCATCTTTAAGAATGGCTACCAACTTTTTAAGTAACTATACTTAACATATTTAATTATTCCATTAATTAAAATTGTAATGATTATACTTTATCTTTGTAAAACGGTCCCGGTGACTAAAAGGAACCGTAACGGTCTTAGGACCACTAGTTATAATTTCTTTATCTGTCTATAGTTATTCTTATTTTACTGTAAGGTGTTTTTGCTAACCGCACCGCAGTAGGTCTAACAACCTGTACTATATGTATTATTCTAATCATTTCACATTGTATTACTAGTACTGGTTAGTTTTATATATGGCGAGCAGCCATTCGTTCATATGTTTTGCTTATTTGTAGAAAACGTGGGACTGCACCTAGGCGTGATGTCCTTTAGGATTTTGCCTAGTATCAGTACAGATACAGATACAGATGCAGATGCAGTGCACGTAGAAAACGCTGTACAGCAACATTTATATATGCATCACTTTCTCCCGCCACCAACAATTTTGCACTGAGGTCGCAGTCCGTGCTATAACTCTGTTTAGCCCGCCATGCTACCGACTAAACGCCTGTCTATTTAGCTCAATGGGATAGGTTTAATATGATTAGAGACAATTTCTTCGTCAAGAGACATATAGTGTACGCCTCCTTTCCGGTAGTTGCGATAATTTAGCCCCACACTCCGGCAAGGTTGTGTAAAATTGGCCAACATACCTATTGGGCCTCATATTTGTAAGTTATTTTCTCTCTTCATGTTTGGATGTCCCTATCTGCACCATGGACTGATCCAACCCTGGGAAACTATTGGGGTTTCCGAGCGTGATGGCCAGGGTGTGATGTCACATACACCTCGCATGTATCTTATGATACTTAGTAGTTAGTTATCCTTGCCAATGTAGAAAGCACTGCGAAAACACACTATAATTATTTTATTTTTATTTTTAAGGAAGTCTCCCCCCACCCTTGCACCGCAGTGGATAACTGGGCAACTTTCGTTAAACCTAACATCAGGTTAAAAAGTTAGCTCCTTAGAACCTGGTGACGGGCGAGATACGCATCCCCACCGAATTCTGTAAGAATGTCTGGGCAAGATGTTAGGATCTGCCATGCCCTCACCGGAAGGACATTCACGGTGGGTATTCGTCTCTCTTACCCCACCATAACGATAGATCAGTTGCCTAAAAACTTGCTTTTGTGAAAAGTAACCATTGTCCTGTTTCCGAGCGTGATGGCCAGGGTGTGATGTCACATACACCTCGCATGTATCTTCTGATACTTAGTAGTTAGTTATCCTTGCCAATGTAGAAAGCACTGCGAAAACACACTATAATTATTTTATTTTTATTTTTAAGGAAGTCTCCCCCCACCCTTGCATCGCAGTGCATAACTGGGCAACTTTCGTTAAACCTAACATCAGGTTGAAAAGATAGCTCCTTAGAACCTTGTGACGGGCGAGATACGCATCCCCACCGAATTCTGTAAGAATGTCTGGGCAAGATGTTAGGATCTGCCATGCCCTCACCGGAAGGACATTCACGGTGGGTATTCGTCTCTCTTACCCCACCATAACGATAGATCAGTTGCCTAAAAACTTGCTTTTGTGAAAAGTAACCATTGTCCTGTGACGTTTTAGGTGGTTATGGAGCAAGAGGTCCGGATTCTCACCAAGCTCGGAGGTCTTGTGAAATAACATGTATGCACGCTGTCTTGAGTGTTTAAGTCTTAGGACATCCGCTCTCAACGATGGCCGTATCTAAAAGCTAGGTAGGGCGCCCGCCATTTGCAGCCTAAAATAGTTCTTGTCTCTAAAAACTAAATGTTAGGATAGGCATAGCAGAAGGCCCACATAAATAAAGGTGGAACCTACTAATTCAGCTTATTTTGAAACTACATATGATGGGGACGTGGGAATCCTTCAGGAATCGCTCATCCCGTCTTCACGTAAAACAGCATGCAACATTATAGTCACAATTTCACTAGGTATGATCTTTTCTTTATAGCATTTTGGCTGAATATCAGAGTGGACCCATTTTGGCCAATGCTGTTCTCCTGCTTTAAGTGGTGGCGGCATTTTTCTGTGATGGAGGCCCACGCGAGGCACTTACCTCTTGCAAGGATTCAGTGATGACGGCCCGTGCGAGGCTACTACTTCTCACCCAAAACTAGCACCAGGATTAGTGGCCGCGAGAGGCACATAGCTTTTCAACACTATAAAAGATGATCTTAGTTTCCTTTCAGCTTAGAGGTATAATAGCTTATATTAAGTTAATTAGTGATCTCGTATTGGGGGTCATCCTTTGCGGGGATACCTCTGCGGACCTACGAGTCTGCGTGGTACCTCCGGGAGCCCCACGTTTAAAAGTTCATCAGGCTGTCTCTATGTCTTGTATTTTCGTATGCTCATTTTTATCTAGCATACTTGACGGTCTGTTTAGGTAATTTAATTGTATAGACTTATTTTAGTTAGGTCACCAAATCAAATATTGTAAGTCCATTAGATCACGAAATTGCTATGAACAGGCATACTGGTGACACAAACTCATGGGCTGATACTGTTGTGTTCAATGCTCGCGACAATGGTCGCACAGCCCCACCGGAACGATTGAGTTCCACCGGCCTTAGGATCCGGTCTTTGTTACCCACAGGGCAGTGTCGCACAGGATCCGTAACCCCAAGACATGTACATGCGATGCGGCGAGTCGACACCATACACCAGAACGGCCCGACGCCACCCCGTGAGCTACAATGCTTTATGTGGTTGTGGAGCAAGGTAGCCAGATTTTCATCGAATTCGGATGCCGTGTGTCGTAGCATGTATGCATGCTATCCTTGGGGGTAGATGCTACTCCAAAGTGACTTACGGGAAGCTGAGCGTCTGCGCCCATTGGACAACTCCATCTAAAGACAGGTAGGAATCCATGCCACTTGCGACCAAAGCTAGTTTCCGTTTCTAACAACTAAATGATAGGTTAGACTGTAGCAGAAGGCCCGCATAAATGAAGCGGCATCTACCAATACAGTATCTTTGGAAACTACATAAGACGGTGAGCTGGGAATTCTTCAGAAATTGTTCGTCCCATCTTCAGGTAAACCAGCGTGCAACACCTTAACAGTAGCTTCACTAGAATTTTCAGCACTTAGCATTTTCTGTTGAACAAAAGAGTGGCCCTTTTTGCCAGCTCTTTTCCTCCGCTTCGGCATTGAAGGCATTTTCCTGTGATGGAGGCCAGCACGAGGCACTTTCCTCTCGCAACAACAATATTTTCTTTGTGTGTGGTAGAGATATATTATCTTATATTAAGCTACTTAGTGGCTTCGTTGTGCATGCTTCTCTTGCCGGGATACCTCTGTGGATTCAAGAACCTGTGTGGTATCTCCGGCAACACCACGTAGAAAGGACACAAGCTAGCTCTGTGTTGTGTATTGTTGTGTGCTCATTCTACTGTCAAATGATTCACCTTGTTTGTATAGTATTTATTAACATTTCTACTGTTTAATTATTAATTATTCCATAACTCTAAATTAGTATGGATAGGCATACCGGTGATACTAATAGTTGGGATGAGACCATGTGGTTCAATCTTGGCGGCAATGGTCGCACGGCCCGGTATTCAGCCGAACCCACGTACCATGCAACACATCATCGACGAGAATCACCTTCACGGATGCGACAGCATCGACAGGGACATCGACGGGAAACACCACCACCAAGACCACCTACACGCCGACCCACATCCGCATTCTCAACAGTTTCGCTACCACCACCACCACCAGGTTTTGCTCCAATTACTTCTCCGAGATGTCATGGCCGGATCATTCTTGTCCCGAATTCAATGGGGAGGCTGATTAGGCTAATTATAAAGTACAATTTGAAATAATAAGTGGGACAAACAGGTGGAGTAATCGTCAGATGGGATAGTATTTAGCGCAAAGTTGTCTGGGAAAGCTCTGCAAGTTCTGGCAGACTTAGGCACAGACTACACACCATCCTACACCGAACTAGAGAACGCGTTGTCGGACAGATTCGGTGACACAGCCCTCGGGAAACCAATCGGTTTCAACTTAAAAATCTATGTAGATGTATGGAGGAAACGTTACCAGAGTTAGCAAGCCACATCCGTCGCTTAGTTACCCGCGTGTACCCTGGCATGAATCTCGAGGGCATAACCCACTTACATCTTGACACTTTCATTGATGCATTGAGCGGAGAACCTGGGCTAAAGGAAAAACTATTTCTCATGGGGCACAGCAGCTTCCAACAATTTATGGCTACCACAGTCCGGATTGAGAATTTCCTGGAATGGGAGAAAAATAATCGCCACCAACTACACCCAATTACCGAGGTAAACGATGTACATGTTGCCACTAACACAGAATCAACCACCACCACCACCACGGCATCAGCAAATGAACAACATGCGCAGCAGGAACAAACCGGTCAAAATCACATGTCTAGAGGAAGAGGGCATGGTCAATACCATTGAGGGGACCACAACAATGCCCAAGGACGCAGGAACCAGCACAATAACAGCAATAGGCAAAACATGCATGAAAGATTAGAAGAGATTACTAAACAGATTTCTGCACTCACCAATCTCGTGACAACACTCAGCACCACAGTAGCGACGCAGTCCACCACTAGACCGCAACCCACCCTGGCTTCAGCACTGCCACCAAACATGTGCTTCGGATGTGGTCAGTCAGGCCACTGGAATGAGCACTGCCAAAACAGCCCTCCATCCACAACTCCAGCCGTTGACCGATGTACCCAGCAGCCTGAGAATCCATCAAACTAGCACGGGCACAGATTACAGAGTCACTTCAGTGGCCATTTCCACAACCCGGCTCAACTGCGGCCCCTGAACCACAACGTCAGGCGGCCATTTCTACTCGTCAACATATTCCTACCATACCCCGCGCCCACCTACACTCAGCTTCTTCTATGACGGTTCCCACAATGCACACTGCATCTGCAGCACTGTCATTTCCCTCTTGCAGAAAGAGTAACGCCACACTTGCCGCCTGTACTCAACCTTCTTTCCTATGTAAAACGGCAGTGGTAGGTTGTAGCACCTCCGCTGAAACAACGTTTTTGCAAGCACCACGTCCCCCACACCAAGGCACTTAACACCCGATGTCCTTTGGTGGTATGCAACGCATAACCGCATACAGCTTCACCCACCACCTCCAACACCAGTAGTGAGATTGAAGGAAGCATTCATTCGGCACCATGGATCCGCAAAAAGAAACATCGTACGAAGAAAGTGAATGCGGTACGGCGGCAGTGTTTCTTCTGCGCATCAACTAAACATCCCATAATGTGCTGTAAAAAGTGGCTCGCACAGGTAGCCCTCATCCGCGAACACGAGAATCCTATCCGCACTGCAGTATACACCAACACAGCTTACACAGAATCCGCTACAACGCCACCACCATTGCTACCCCCGACTCTGTCGTCATCTAAGCAATCACAGCAGCAGCAACGACGGGTTGACCCTTTCCACACTCAGCCACCAAAAATAGCACTCACGGAAGCTATCCGGATACAAGCCGACTATACACAGAATGATACCGCACCACCCTCACTTCCGCAAATGGTATCATTGGAAACTCTTCCGCAGGCCCACTGCAAGGTAGTATATAAGTGTGCCTGTCTATTTAGCGGAATTTCCACCAGTGCCACTGTGCACACTGGAGCTTCCATCACCGTTTTCAACTAGCGCTTGTATGAGAGCATCCCTCCTCATAAGAAGCCACCCCTTAAGCCTACAAACATATTTTTGCAAACAGCTACAGGAGTGGCACCGATGTTCCCATGGCTGGAGTAGTAAACCTCGTAATACAGATAGAGGAAATGCAATTTATTCAGCAAGTTGTTATCACCTCTATTCAAAATGATGCCCAGCTTAGTTCTGATTTTCACAGTACCAGTGAAGCCATCATACACTGCAGACAACAGGAACTAGACATACACAGCCGACGGATACCCCTTGGACTGGAATCATCACTATATGACACGTGTGCGGTAATATTAGCAACAACCGCCATGGTTGAGCTGGGTCAAGAAACGATCTTGTGGGCTACCGCACGACAATTAGGAAACAACACCCACACTGCCATGCTGGAACCTGACCCTGAATACATGATCACCTCACAATGCGCCAGCCCCTGCATCATTGTGGACACCACCAACAAGGAACATATCCCATTCCGCATATTCAATGGCACTGCGCACCCTATTATACTTGAATCAGGATTCCGTTGTGGCCATCTGCTGCTTGTGATATCACTGGGAACAGCCCCACCTGCAATCACATCAAGAACAACTTCTGATGATTTGCCAGAACACTTACATGACCTACATTTGCGTGCCACAGAGGATTGAAAAACAACAAGTATGGAAATTACTTCATAAATATCGTGATAGTTTCTCGGCGGGAGACATGGACCTTGGAGAAACTCATTTAGTATGACACGCCATCGACACCGGCAATAACAGACCCGTTCGTCAGCCCGTTATACATCTCCCTATACATATGGAAGTGGAGGCACACCAACAGGTAGAGGACATGTTACATACTGGAATAATTGAGCCATCAGCACCCCCCCCTGGGCCAGTCCCATAGTACTAGCAGGCAAAAAGGATGGATCTTTGTGGTTTTGTATAGACTACCGCCGCCTTAATGATCTTAGCATCAAGGACACCTATCCGTTACCTAGGATAGATCAGCCCCTAGATTCCTTGTCCAGAGCCAAGTGGTTTTGCACCCTTGATGTAGCTAGTGGATACTGGCAGGTAGCCAGGGATGAGGCTGACATGGCGAAGACCGCATTCGTCTGCAGAGACTGTCTTTTCCCGTTCTGCAAAATGCCATACAGATTGTGCAACGCTCCTGGAACTTTCGAGCATCTCATTGAGCAGGTATTAACTACCCTGCAATGGGAAATCTGTCTGTGCTACATTGACGATGTAATCGTCTTTGGGCCCTCGTTTGAGCAAACACTATCCAATTTAGACACTGTGCTTTCAAGATTCCGCACAGCTAACTTAAAGCTCAAACCAATGAAATGCCATCTCTTCAGACAGAGCGTAGAGTTCCTGGGACACGTCATATCTGGTGATGTCAAAAACAAAAGCTGTGGCAAAGTGGTGGACCCCTGAGTCTATCATGGAAACTTGGAGCTTCCTTGGTCTCTGTCAGTACTATCGCCAATACATCCATCATTTCAGTGAGATTGCATCACCCCTCTTCAAGATCACCGAAAAAGATCAACCATTTGACTGGACGAGTGAGTGTGAAGGTTCTTTCCGGGCATTGAAGGAACTCTTGACGACCACTCCAATTCTCGCTCATCCTAACCCTAACCTCGATTTCATCCTGGATACTGATGCATCCACTTATGCTATTCGCGCAGTTCTATCTCAGGTCATGGAGGATGGAACAGAGCAGCTATTGTGTTATGGTTTGCATACTCTGAATAAAACAGAGAAACGTTATGCGACCACTAAGCGAGAACTATTAGCCATGGTCTACTTTGTCAAGTATTACAAACACTTTCTGTACGGCTGCACATTTACTCTCTGTACAGATCATGCCTCACTATGCTGGCTCAGAAACCTAAAAAATCCGGAGGGCCAGGTAGTGAGGTGGCAGGAACCCCTGCAGGCTTTTAACTTCAATGTGGTTCATAGACCCGGCAAACTGCATGGAAATGCCGACGCCTTGAGCAGAATCAGGCTTGACAATGAACCTGAAGTAGCCACCACCATGACACATACAACACAGCCATCTCCGGTGTTCCCCGAATTGCGGTGCGCAGAGTGGAACACTGAGAAAGTCGCTCACGAACAAGCAACAGACACGCAGACACGAAATATATATGCAGTTCGAAGAATGCCATATGCATGAAAGCGTTCTCTACATTAATAACTGCATTGTGATCCCCGAGCATTATCGGAATGGTATACTTCAACAACTACATGATAACGCCGGTCATCTAGCTGTTGAGCGGACATTAGCTAGAATAAAACAGAGATTCCACTGAATCGTAATTCGCGATAGTGTAAAGGCATGGGTCGCCAAATGTGTCCCATGTCAAAGACGTGCTGTTGGCCAGCACCATTCCGCACCACTACAAGGAAAAATTGTTGGTGCACCATGGGAGCATGTGGCTATTGATGTGCTCGGACCCTTAAATATGACGGATGAAGGAAATAAGTACATCCTCGTGTTACAAGATTATTTTAATAAGTAGGTGGACGCATTTGCTCTGCTGGACCAAGAGGCATCCACAATAGCGGAGGTCCTGGCAAGAAATGTGTTCTGCCGGTTCAGAATGCCCTATGAGAGAGCCGGCTGATCTCCGAGCTCTGAAAATTGTTTCATATCGTCAAAACAATGATGACTCCATATCATCCCCGCAGTGACGGTATGGTCGAAAGATTCAACCATACACTGGCAGAAATGTTGACGAAGGAAACATGCCTTGATTGTCGAGATTGGGATCTACGACTCCCATACGTGCTCATGGCATACCACACTTCAGTACATTCCAGCACTGGTTACACCCCTGCGCAGTTAATGTTAGGCCGTGAATTGGCCTTGCCACTTGATCTGGCCATGCCCAGGATTCCAGGGGAGAAAAATTCACCATCTCTCTATATAGAGCTCATGCGGTAGTGGATAGAACAGACCCATGAGCTAGTGAGAGCAACTTTATCCATTTCACACTGGCACCAGAAAACATGGCATGACCAGCGGGTGCATGGAGACCCATATGAAGCGGGAAGAACAGTTTGGGTACACAATTCGCAATGTTCTGCAAACATGCCGAGTAAACTGAGTTAGCAGTGGAAAGGCCCCTATGTGGTAGTAGGTAAGACGTCGGATGCGACCTACCATATCCACGCTTCGGATGGCCTGACCTCAGTCATCCACTTCGATCAACGTAAACCTTGTCTCAGCGACGACGCAGTGTCAGAGCTCGGGCTTGGTGATTCATATGACACTGGTACCCAGACAAATGTCTCTATGGAAACAGTTATTCCCTATGTTAGTTTAGAGCACCGCATTGCCAGTTCGATCCATCTTCTACCAAGCCGGACAGCTGGTGAATAAATAGCTAATGCCGAGGCCAATGGCGAGATACGTACCCCTGGCTGCCCCACGCCATGCTTCTTGTGGGAACATGTAGTGAATAGCGTGGAAGTGAAGAGGCTGGATGAGGCCTTGGCTTGTCCAGAACAGCAAAACCGCACACCTCGGTGTACCCATCCATGTCCCCAAATCGTGCAACCATTCCGAACCCATGGCGCCCCCTGTCTGAACGCAGCGCCACTGCCCCATCTCCAATGCGTGTCCCTCGTCTATGCACCAAATTTGGACATCATACGTCCTGTCCACTTCACCCTCCACTCGTCGTTTGTAGACCGTCACTCTTCAGATATGAGAGAATCAACTGTTACAAAGGAGGTGGCATTCTGCACTGCAGCAACCAAACCCCACACAGGCAGTGGGCAAGGAAGCAGCCTGTTCAGCAGACTCTCGGCTCGAATTTATCTGGTACTTAAAAACCACGACAAAGTACCAACCATCGTGTAATGGGAGATGACCAATTCTCCATTCCAGTGGGCAACACTGACCACCTTTGCCCGACCAAGCACCCCCACACCCCCACCCATGTGAGCAGTCAGAACATCACACCTGACACAGAAATCCAGAAGCACACAGAGCACACTTGCCCGCAAGGCTGGATACGTCAATTCACTGTTGTGCGGATATCACATACACATCCGGTCGTAAGGAAGATACAACATCATCAACAAAATATAGCAAACACCTAACGTTTAAATCGAAAAAGTTAAAGACATATTTTTCTGCAACATTCCTCTTGCATAGATGCGGGAGGTACATCACTTTCTGCAATCCCTCCTTTTCTGCAACCACAACAGACTCGCCATTCACCAGCGTGGAAACCTGGATATGCCCCATCCGCAATACACCAGCGTCATACAGCAGCCCAGACTTCCCTACAACAATACACTGCCGCCATCAACACCAGTCAACATTTTCTGCAATCACCTTCTTATCCGGTTTACGGAAAACTGATCATATGCAAAGGCGCAACACTGCAGCCATCTACAGTACACGCTACGGGGGATCCCCCCCCCCCCCCACACACACCCCCACCCCCGGAACCGTGGTACGGAAACAGCAAAAATACTAGGCATCATTCACACGTAATAACAGTCAATATTATTAAGTAAGCAAGATGGCCACAGTCTGTCGTCCATCACGAGTAGGATTTTGCTACCGAAAAGTTGAATTCGATAATGGATTGATTCAAGTCATGACAGCATGCTTCTTTGTCATCCGCGCTCTAATGTAACTCTGTCCTGCCTACGGGCTCGGCCATTACAGAGCGAAATACATCATGTCCAATACAGTTGACCCTGCACATCACCCACCTGCCCCCCCCCCCCACCCCCCCCCCTCCCGCCCAAGGTAATAAAAACATCACTTCACAACAGCACAATAGTCATCGGCAGATAAGCAGCCACGCGTATCAATAAAAATCATCAACACAACAGAAACATAGATACTCAGGTTGACTGTATTCACAATCGCCATACGACGGTATTGTAATTGTAAACTGAGCTACGCATTTTCCGAGCTGTATTATAATAAATTAAGTTTGGTCTAGTTAGGGATGGGACTAGTCCTCCCCATGGAGGAGGATGCTTGGCTGTCCGCCCATCTGAAAAAAACCAGTCCAGCTTGGCGGAATTAGTATACTTAATTTTCACATGACACGGAACTGTTTAAACCAGACAATAGTTATAGGCAGCTACATTGTCCTAATTTTGATTAAGAACACCATTATTCTACCGTGTATACAGCTCACTAACCCGCGGGCCGATGAACCGGCATCAAAACTTCGACAGTATCATATCAAAGAGAATTAAAAATATTCTCTTACCTACATATTCCCACACAAGATCAACACGGGCTGGAATACACTTATTACAGACAAACCGCAGACGCCTGTATAAGATCACGAGCATACAGGGACGCTGTTTGAACGAACAGATTTTAAAACATATATTTCCGTCTTCCACATCAACGACAAATAATCAGCAGTAACAATACTCTGCCATTATGCAAATATTGCCTAAGTTTCCGATCAACCACGTGCTTTCACATCAGGAGACCACGTGACTTTCACTTCTATTTCCAGTAAATTGGATCAAAGGCTTTAAACACAAGAGCCGCCCAAAACGCGCATCTACCACAGCGTGATGGAAGAGGTGAGAGGGGTGGATCAGAGCAATTGCCGCCGACGTCACCACACTCTCCCACACCCGATCGGGCGCTCCAGCCTGAAATTAAAACAGGCAAGTTTATAAGCATCCAATCTGAAAAAA
The DNA here is from genome assembly GCA_034401795.1 of Chaetoderma sp. LZ-2023a. Classification (NCBI taxonomy): domain Eukaryota; kingdom Metazoa; phylum Mollusca; class Caudofoveata; order Chaetodermatida; family Chaetodermatidae; genus Chaetoderma; species Chaetoderma sp. LZ-2023a. Next base: position 9,341,277 of record CM067365.1, read on the forward strand.
ATGCTTCACACTAATTAAAAGGTGAGCTTCCACGGGAATAAATAGTTCCGAGTTTTTACGTTGATCAGAGAATTGTTTTTCCTTTGAGTGGAGATGAAAGTGACACATCATCTTTCTTACATTTATAATTACTCCCTTTCCACGGTAGGAAAGTTTTGTCAGACTCCGGGTTTAAATAGATCCAAACTTTACCTATAGGGCGTGGCTGAATCACCCTAGAACTTTTGGGTGTGGTCATCCGCCCTCCTGTGACGTCACCAAAAAGTATAAAAGGAGAAGAGCGCGCACTGAAACTTTGTCTTCCCATCAGACTCGACACAAGGGAAGAACAAGCATTGGGCTACTTTCATGTCGCAAACCAAATTCTGCTGTTTTCTTATTATTTATTTATTACTACTATATATCATTTGACCAGGAAAAGTACGAAGAAAAATAGATTAGGTTAGGTAGTCTGGATCAATATCAATATGCGGAAATAAGATGTCACTTGCCGAGGACCTTGCCTTGTCCGACAGCTCAGAGGAGTTTGGCGCCAGCTCATTCCGGAAAGAAGTATTCGTGTACAGCATTACAGCTCAATGGACAGACGTGTAAGCATGCTTTTTTCCGCAATTCGGACTTGACGCTTGATATCAATCATGATCATCTTTTTCAAACGCGCATTCTATGCGGACTGCATGTAACTTTATATAGCTACACATTACGGTATGATGCACGTGTTGACGAATAAACATCATGTGCTAGTAGTAACATTACAGCCTGGTGAACAAAGTGAGAACATTGAAGTACTAGCCGCTTGTTTTGAAACTAGACTTCCGCTTAACGTGAAAGATGGCCAAGACCAAGCATATGAAATGGCGACAACCAGACCTTCCTATTACAGACCAGCAACAGCAGTGACCGCATCCACCTCACGACATGCATTAAGTCACTGTATCACACCAGCCAGCGACACGATGGAGTCACCAACACGACCAGCACTGGTAGTACCTGTAGTAACGGTACCAGCATCGCCTGCCTTTTCCACCCTGGCAGCACCCACAGCAACTCCACCGTCTGCATCACACATAACATCAGCATCCGCATCTGCCTCCGTAGTTGGCTGACCAATTTCTGTTGTTATTTCAACACCGGTGACTATATCTGAACAGGGGTTACAGGATGTTTCAGACAGATCTACATCTACTTGTAGTCTTATTATCGACGAGGAGATCCGCCTTATGGAAGCATCACTAACCACCACTGCATCACGAAGCAGCATCACGTTGCACCCGCACATCAACACTCCTACAGATCCAGCAGTTCGGAAAGTAACTACACCGGATCATCCCTACGCCAGAAAGAAATGCATCGCACATTCAATGGGAATACATGCAGTACCATGGATGACCGCCAGTAAACTTCTGAAGTCCACCAAAATCCGGGAATTATCTGCCAGCACAGCATCAGCAACCGCATCAGCAACCGCATCAGCATCCACAAAAGCATCATCATTTCAGCAACCGCTCATTCAATTTACGGCACTCAGTCCACTCGCAGTACAGACCACCACTACGACTTCAACAACAACAACAGTGATGTCAGCAGTCTCTACACCGCCACCAGTTCGCTCGTCACCAGTCATCATTTCCGCCACCACCAGTGCTTCAATGAATATGTCCGCACCATCGTCCAGCTATAGTATTACTGAACTGGGCCTGTTTAGTAGTGATATATCGGCAGCAGAGGATCATCCGCCACGTCCGTCCTGTATGAGTCGGGGTACCCAGACACTCTGGGGAAACTTCACAGCGGATGTTTGTGGACACTACTGCTGAGGTTGCGGCAGGATTTATCAGTAGTGCGGAACACAGAACTTTTATTATTATTATTATGTTTGTTTTTGAAATATTTTTCTTATTATTATATATGTTTTAACGATCGATACCCAGTCCCTAGGCTGACCATGGCCTACATACACAGCTGCGCAATATTCTTGCATGGATGTGCCTCACATAAAATAATCGCTGCGGATTCCTGTGCTGTAAACACGTTGTGTGCGACATAAGTACACAACACACCGTGGTGAATATGTCATAATCTTGTCATGCAGTCTCAGCTATGCCGGGAATGCTGATAAAATAGCATTTTTATCTTATTATTATTTTGATATTTTTCTTATTATTTTAGTTCCCGCGTCAGTATGACGGGACGGATTGTGGGTTAGCGGATACTACCCATGCGGATCCACACTAATGAGCCACAATATTATATTAATCAGTATACACTTAGTGCATCCCTTTATTTAACCGGGATGCACTTGAAATTAAGCATAAATCTGTGATACGTTTACGGGTATAGTTACGTGATTAATATATATATCTACATTATATAAACTATATTGTAATTGGGGTACGTTGGAGCTTGGGTGTTCTCTGCAGAAAATGATTATCCGCATCCAAGAGAACACCCATGTGAGCTATTGTTTAGAAAATCAGTGTTCTGAATAATGAAACTGTGCACGCACCAAGAAAAAGAAAAGACCTGGAAAAATAATTCCGGGTAAAAAATTAAAATCAATGGTATGCCTCCCTCCCAAGCTCTTTCACACCCTATGTGCTCTTTCTTATGAACACGCGTCTTTTGCGTCACTCCTCTTGGCTACGCCCCTACTCGGGAAGTCTATAATTCCCACCTAGCATGCTCCCGTGTGTTCGATCCGCTATGCGTGATCATTTGCCATGGGTGTCAACCTAGGAGGGGGTGGTGTAGCACGGACCAACCGGATGGGTACTGACTGTCCCAGCAAAGCTGTGTATGGAACGGCTCCAAGCACTACCCCCACCCCCTGAGTAGGATAGTACGCGTACATGAGCCCTATAAGCGAAGTTTTCGTTAAAATTGGCTAAGTCCGATAAAGCGCATGCTGCGCATGCACGCGTGCGTCAGAGCTTCCCTGAGAACATGTCACAGGATTGGAAGCGAGTGTATGCCAATAATGTAACGAGTAGGTACTCGTAAAACCCTTTACTTATTCTGTTCTCGTTGTTCTTGGTACTGATCAGGACCAGAATAAAACGGGCTTTCTAGAACTGTTAACCGTTTCAAAAATGGCTGCGTTATCCACGGAAAAACCCTTAAATTATGTTCAAAATATTACTTTTGACGTCGTAACCACGTGTGTGCATAAACAGATCTAGAATGTTCTAGAACATGACAAATACGTCATTAATCTAGCTGCACGCTGATTGGCTACTGCTCGGCCGCTGATTGGCTGAGGCATCTTCCTCTGACGTCACGAGTAGTATAAAAGGGGTGAAAAACCAAGAATCAAGAGCATCGGCGGTGTGGAGACTGACCCGTCAGGAGGACTGGCTGGAAGTGTGGGACTTGACGAGTGACCCGGAACACCGACAGGGGATACAGCACATCACCGCGGTTCCAAACGGCTTTCAGCTCACCTGCACCGGAAGGCAATTTTCGGACTTTCCACATTACAGAATTTTGGATGCTCCTGGACGGCCGTCCGGGTGCAAAATAATTAAAATTATGTTTCCCACTTCCGAACTCATATAAAAGGGAACACCTCTGTGGAAAGAGCCATATGGGCCTGGGATGTAATTCTATGGAATGTAGAGCTACGGTGATTCTTGGTGGATGACTCGCCGGATCTGCCAACCATGCTGAAAAGTGGACTTCAATCTCCGCACTGACTGTCGTGTGTGTTTTAATTAGCTTTTTGACCACAGCCTGGTGGACTTTGTTAGGCGCGCCGCAAGAGCTACGCGACGCATCCTGCACCGTGTGCCAAATTATGTGACTGCTTAACATTATATATAGCCGTCTTTGTTAATGGGTACACCTCAACTTTATTAATTTCGTCACTGGACGGATAACTTTCTCACTACCGTATAAATTATATACGAGTTACTGGGACTATCTAATAGACATCTTTTCACGCCTCTGTTTCCCTGTCCTGAGTGTGTACCGTATTTACCCTGCCTGGAGGAGTCAGCTTGCGGAGCCAACCTGCGGGAACCAGCTGAGGAAATCACCTGCGGAAATCTGTCCAGCTTTCAGAGAACGTGTCGACTGGCGCTATGTATATGTTAGCGCCTCAATTTCAGTAACATAGTAGCCTGTTCCATACCGATGACTATTAGGTACTCAAGTAAGTATACTATTGTACATCTAATTATTATTATTTCCGTAATTGGTACTGATGACTAATAGGCACCTTACCGGTCTTAGGATCACCATTTAAAATTTCTATATCACTGTGAATATTATCTTCGTTTACTGTGGTGCTTTCAACTAGCCGCACCATCTAGGTTTATCAGTCTATGATACTTTTCTGCTTAAAATAATTACAATCTACTTATCGCATTAGTTAGTTGTATATGGCAGATAGCCATCCAGTAAATATGTTTTGTTTAATTGTAGAAAACTTTGGACCACAGTACACTAGGAGATACTACACAGCAACATTTATATCCGCATCACTTACTCCCACCATCATCAATTTTACACTAAGGTCGCTGACCATGCTCTAATTGTTTGAGCCCGACATTTTACCGCCTAAATTTTACTGTTCAGCTCGATAGGATAGGTTAAAGTGGTTGGGGACAATTTCTTCGTTTGGAGACATATAGTGTACGTCTCTTTTCCGGCTGATGTTGTGTTAAATTAGCCAATTACCTATAAGGCCTTGCATATATTCAGTTATTGTCTCTTTTCACGATCCACCAGCCATATGGCTTTATAATTGTTTGGATTCCCTATCAGCACGTTGATCTGATCCGACCCTGGGAAACTATCGGAGGTTACCGAGCGGTGATGGTAAAAGTGCTGATTTACACACACTTCCACCAATATCTTCGGATACTTCTTAGTTAGAAAGCCGTGCCAATGAAGGAAGCACTGCGAAAACATATAGTTATAATTATGAGTTAGTTAGTTTATTCACTGGCCCACAGTACATATTTTGGCATATTGGAATTTAACCCTAAAGACAGGTCAACTGTTAGATCCATAGCACGCAGTAATGGATGAGATGCGGATTTCCATCTAATTCGTCGAAGTGTCTGGATGAAGCATTGGAGCTCGTCACGCCCTCACGGGAAGGATGCTCGCGATGGATATTGGTCTCTCCCCCCCCCCACTCTAAAGACATGTTAGTGATCAAACTTGCTTGTATGAAATGTAGCCATTGTCCAGGTGATGTTTTATGTGGTTGCGGTGCAAGGTAGCCAGATTTTCATCGAATTCGGACGCCTTGTGTCATATCATGTACGCATGCTGTCCTTGGAGGCAGATGCTACTCCAAAGCGACCTACAGGAAGCTGAGCGTCTGCGCCCATTGGATAATAATTTTATACAGTATCTAAAGACAGGTATGAATCCCTGTCCCTTGTGGCCAAAGCTAGTTTCCGTTTCTAACAACTAAATGGTAGGTTAGACTGTAGTAGAAAGCCTGCATAAATAAAGCGGCATCTACCAATACAGTATCTTTGGAAACTACATAAGACGGTGAGCTGGGAATTCTTCGGAAATCGTTCATCCCGTCTTCACGTGAACCAGTGTGCAACACCTTAACAGTAGCTTCACTAGGATTTTCAGCACTTAGCATTTTCTGTTGAACAAAAGAGTACCCCTTTTTGCCAGCTCTTTTCTTCAGCTTCGGCGTCGAAGGCATTTTCCTGTGATGGAGGCCCACTCGAGGCACTTTCCTCTCGCAACAACAATATTATCTTTGTGTGTGAGTGTTAGGGGTATACTAGTTTATATTAAAACTACTTAGTGACTTCGTTGCGGATGCTTCTCTTGCGGGGATACCTCTGCGGATTCAAGAACCTGTGTGGTACCTCCGGCGACACCACGTAGAAAGGACACTAGCTAGCTCTGTATTGTGTATTATTGTGTGCTCATTTTACTGTCAAACGATTAACCTTGTTTGTATAGTATTTATTAACATTTCTACTGTTTAATTATAAATTATTCCATAACTCTAAATTAGTATGGATAGGCATACTGGTGATACTGATGGTTGGGTTGAGATCGTGTGGTTCAATCTTGGCGGCAATGGTCGCATGGCTCTACTGGAACATCATTGTTCCACTGGCTCTAGAAGTCTGTCTTTGTATTTCTCGGAGAGACGTCATACGGGATCCACAACCCCGAGATCTGCAGCTAAGCAGCCATCATGGTCATCGTGCACTTGCGGTGCGATGGGCGGAAATCTATTGGTGGACCAGTATGTACCCCATGAGCTACATCTCGTATGAATTCGCCAGTTTATTGGTATATCCGACATGTGAAAGTTTGTCCACTAAACAAAGATTTTTTTGTCTTGGCGTGGTGATCCAGTGGAAAGATGTCTGGTTGCTGACGCTATGCGGAATTGCAGGATGACGGTTTGATCCCTGACCGGTGGCGATGATGATCAACAAAGTAAACCAATGGGTGCACTCTGTAGTCAGTGTTAGCATGGAAATTGAAGCCATCACGTTGTCAGTGCGTTAAAAAACGAAAGCACTACTACTACTACTACTACTACTACTACTACTACTACTACTACTACTACTACTACTACTACTACTACTACTACTCTGCCCTACATTGACAAAATGATGTATGTCCAAGAAATCATTTTTTGAGAAAATAAATAAAATGCATTTATGGATAGCCCTTTGTCAATTTCCAGCACATTTCTGTCAAAATTATATCAGAGCAACACATTTGTGTCAAAGATTACCATTATTTAAAAGAAAATCAGAATTGGTTCCTTTTAAACAAATTATAGTGACATACCACCTTTTGCCATTGTATATCTGTGTTTCTGGTGTTCAAATTCCAGAATAATCACACTTTACATCCTTTTGTCAGTGTACATTCACATTTACTCCCTTTTGTAATTAAAGAAACGTAATGGGATAGATGAAGAGGGTTCTGTATCCAGTTTCTTCTTACAATAAACATATAAACCATTGTTTTTAGATTTGAAAATACTAAAAATCATTCGAGTACAAAAATTTATTTGCAAGTAAACACAAAACAATATGTAAATGTGTTCCTACAACAAAACCAAATGATCAATTTTTCAAAAGATTTTACAGTTTCATTAAATTATTTTCACATAAAAAATACATGGCGTAAAGGTGTTTTTGGAAACAAAATGTCACCTTCTCAACTAATTTTACAGTTTCGTTACATAATTTTAACAGAAAAACATTTCATTAGGCAATTTAGGTGAAAATACAAATATGATTATTTAAAGTAGGCTAAACTTAAACATCATGGCCCGAATTCAATAAGGAGGTTTAGCTAGACTTGGTTTAAGTTTTAAACCAGGTCTTAGACTAGCTATTACCAAGTTGTAAACCGTATTTCGAACAATTAGAAATATACTTAAACTAACATGATTATGCATAAAATATGATCACCGTGGTATTTATGAATCAAATCTTTAGAACCTGGTAACAAATGATGGGTTAAACCGAGTAACACGCTAAACCGAATACAGGTAGGCAGTCTAGGTAATAAATCTAGGAATCAATTAGCCCTAAATCTTTAACCTGGGATAGGGTGGTTTATCTCCATTCGCCATGTACAAAATTGTCACATCACTATGCGGCAGGTCCTGGCCGGTGATAAGAAATTCAGTGTACTGGATCTCCCTTCATGCGTAATGCGGTCGATATTCGGTAAATATCTATCATGTGCGTCTTATTTACCAGTACCATTCACGGAATCGATGCTATTGAGAATTCTGGCCATGCATAAAAATCTGGCCGTATGGTCAGGTGGGCTAAAGATTTCACACACTTTATTTTGTTTACATACTTTTGTATATTAACTCTATATTTAAAAGAGCATAGCATCGGATATACTATTTTATACTATTTGCAAAGATATTTATTTATATTTTGCATTCTACGCTATAATAATAGTAATAGTGACTTTGCTTATTATCTTATTTTTAATGGTAAACTGGAGCTGTAGCCTTATAGTCTAGTTCTAGGAAAACTGACTAATTTTTTAATTTAATAACGGATCTGGTTTGTAGACCTGCCTTGTAAATTATTAAATCATGTACTTTGAACAAACCATATTATATGTTTACAAGTAGACTGTACTCAATAGTGCAAATCCATACCTTTTTATACACTTGTTACATGCAGTGAGAGTACCATGCATGACACATGAGCTAGACATATGCCCTACTACTACTACTACTACTACTACTACTACTACTACTACTACTACTACTACTACTACTACTACTACTACTACTACTACTGCTACTACTACGTTTTTTCTTCTTTTTTTTGAAAATCCGACGCTGACGCAGTCGGATACACTTCACGGAGGAACTCCTTTAAAAAGGCATGCAAAACCCCATAAAGAATCGGTTGAAATAACAGGCTTTATTAATAGAATAACAATACAAACCTAACATGTCAAAACAGTGCAAGCTAAAATACTCTAGTATCATATACCACAACCGTGGCATAACTACATAGAAAACATAATTAATAAAGAGCTGATAACATAACATAATTCAACAAAGACATTGCTATTTGCACACACTGCTACTACTACTACTACTACTACTACTACTACTACTACTACTACTACTACTACTACTACTACTACTACTACAACTACTACTACTACTACTACTACTACTACTACTACTACTACTACTACTACTACTACCACTACTACTACTACTACTACTACTACTACTACTACTACTACTACTACTACTACTACTACCACCACCACCACCACCACCACCACCACCACTACTACTACCTACAAATATAATAAATTCTTTACGTATGTGTCAAAATGCTGTTGAATAATTTGAAACCCATTTGACTGAAAGCTGGCACTTAGGCAGCATCAGCTTCAGGCGAATTGGTTTCAAAATATTCAACAGCTTACGTATATCATGACTGTAAATGCGAGATGATTAAAGTGTGATTAACAAGTTCAAATTGTTAAAATGCGATAGTTGTTTTAGATTTGGTACCCCCTTACTTGTCAGGGCCCCGGAGATGTAGCCCAGTTAACTCTTGCCGTTATCCGGCTCTGTGCTTATTTAGCAATTTTACACCTTGCATAAGACAGAGAAACGTCAGAAACTCAACAATTTTAATTGGAAATCGAGTTCATCTTGTATGTAATGTAGCCCTTTAATGGTCAAATTTGTTAAGAAAATAAAAATATCTTCTTACTAAATGTCCATTTGAAGGCTAAGGGAAGACAATTTTTTTTGAGAATTTACCATTCAAATGGCTCTGTTATCGAATCAGTAATCACAGTGGTAAAATGTGAAAAAAATAGTCTTCTCTTGGCCTGCAAATGGACATTTCCCAAGACCACTCCAGAGACCGGGTTTGGCCGGATGCGTCAAGAAAGGGTAAAAAACCAATTTGTTACGGCAACGATGGCTTCAAATAATCGGATAATAATACACTCTTTGCTACAATAATATAACTAAACGAAATTGTCTTTTTCGGGAATAATCATTACACTTCCTACTGGAGTTATTTCCCCCCCCCCCCTCCCGAGAGGTTTGTTTTGTAATGAACTGATTACGTCTCTTTTCGATAGATGTAAACCATTGTTCCTACTCCGGTTTACATAATCCTTTGCATCCGTTCTCTGATTGCATCTGTATATAGGCCCTATCTGTACTGCCACGTGAGTAGAAGTATCAATTTCTCGCTAAGGCCCACCCATTTCTCTCTCCGGCCCCTACCGTACGTGTGTTTTAACCGATCTGAAACATGAATTCTCCGTATCTAAATTTCATTATAACTATCCTTTTAAGCTGTTGAATATTTTGAAACTAATTTGACTGGGAGATGTTGCTACTACTACCACTACTACTACTACTACTACTACTACTACTACTACTACTACTACTACTACTACTACTACTACTACTACTACTACTACTACTACTACTCCATGGAATTGGTTGGTTCGAACCTCTCTCAGGTCGAAAATTGAAAAATGTAAAAATTACATTCCAATATCGACTGTGCTATATCCTAGTGCCAGTGCGTCGTCAATGACAGGGTTCCTAGAACTAATGCTTGACAATAATAAAAACTACATACATGCCTGTGCCTAGAGATATCGCAAGTCTGGAATGTACACTATCAGTTACAGTCAATTCGTGTGGATGTGAGTCGGGTAGTTGAAAGCTGGTCCGGTTAAAGATGAGTTTGTCCTCTGGATGGTGGGCCAGTGTGTAGGCTACTCGGCTCCCAAACGCTAGGTGAATCGGTGACATGGAATTGGCTGGTTCGAATCTCGCTCAGGTCTAAAATTGAAAAACGTAAAAATTACATTCCGATATTGACTTGTGCTATGTGCCAGTGCGTCGTCAATGACAGGGTTCCTAGAATTAGTGCTTGACAATAGTAAAAACTACTACTACTACTACTACTACTACAACTACTACAATCGCCCCCGTTGTTGTTGTTGTTGTTGTTGTTGCTGCTGCTGCTGCGATAAAGTATACTAAATTTATTACATATGTGTCGAAATGCTATTTTGACTGCATGCTAGTATGTATGTATTTTTATTTTTATTTTTATTTTATTGACGCACTGGCAACGTGCCGCTTCAATTTCCATGTGCTAACTTAGCCGACAGTGATGCACCCATTAGTTTAATTTGTTGATCACCATCTCCCGGTCGGGGGATCGAACCACCATACTGCAACTCCGCATAGCATCAGCAACCAGACATCTTTCCGCTGGACCACCGCACCAAGACTAAAAAGTCAAAGATTGGCCGACCAGTTTTCACATGTCTGATATATTTTCTAGAACTAATGCTTGACAATAATAAAAACTACATACATGCCAGTGCCTAGAGATATAGCAAGTCTGGAATGTACACTATCAGTTACAGTCAATTCGTGTGGATGGGAGTCGGGTAGTTGAAAGCTGGTCCGGTTAAAGATGAGTTTGTCCTCTGGATGGTGGGCCAGTGTGTAGGCTACTCGGCTCCCAAACGCTAGGTGAATCTGTGACATGGAATTGGCTGGTTCGAATCTCGCTCAGGTCGAAAATTGAAAAATGTAAAAATTACATTCCGATATTGACTTGTGCTATGTGCCAGTGCGTCGTCAATGACAGGGTTCCTAGAATTAGTGCTTGACAATAGTAAAAACTACTACTACTACTACTACTACTATCGCCCCCGTTGTTGTTGTTGTTGTTGTTGTTGCTGCTGCTGCTGCGATAAAGTATACTAAATTTATTACATATGTGTCGAAATGCTATTTTGACTGCATGCTAGTATGTATGTATGTATGTATGTATGTATGTATGTAGTGATATGGTTAACGCGCTGGCTCAGAATTTTCAAAATAAATTGAAAATATTTTTAATTTATTTTATTGCCTGAGATTTGTTATTTTGGTTTTATCGAGGCGATATGGCCTTAAAAACATTGGACAACTTTAAGATGATGGTGGTTGTCCAGTTAATTTCGATTTCACTAAAATATTACGCAGATTTGGATTTTTCTTGAATGCTATTATTGGACGCAAGTTGAGAGGTTGTTTCAAATTATCCTGTAATTTATGATATTCATCTTTCAAAATTTCGGAAATTGCAACATTTTTTCGATTATATGTCAGGATGAATGGGATAATTTCACGTTGATCAGCGAGACCTGGGTCCACATTTATGCCCTTCGGCCATTTTGTATCTAATTCTTTAATCCAAAATGATTCTCTAAGTTTTCTTTGTTTATCAGTTTCTTCAGCGGTACTAGAGCGAGGTGGTTGTTCAATGGGTATAATTTCAAAGTCTCTAGCGACTGAGTGACCAGGGAGGTTAAAGTGGTCGGCGACATGTGTGTCTTCTTCATGTCTAATATCGCAAAGGTGTCTAGTTGCTCGCCATCTTAAAGGATTTTTAGTTTCACCGACATACTGCTTTTGGCATAATTTACAAGATATTAGATATATGACGCTTCCGGAATCGCAGTCTAAATTGGATTGAATTTGAAATTTGTTTTTGTTCTGAAAACTCATAAATGTTTTTTGATTTGGAAGAAGTATGTCTAATTTACACCTCTTCTTTCCACATTTCCGAGATTCGCCTGCGCCTGTAGTTGGACGATTGTGGCGAATTTTGGTAGGCATGAGATTTGCAGCATTATCAGGGATAGTTTCCAAATCTTGTAAAGTGTCAGACTTAATTTTACGCAAAAATCTAGATGAATAGCCTCTCGTTTTGTGGGCTTTGAATAAGAGTGAGCATGCAGATTCAAAGTTCTTTTTATCACTCGAATTTCTATGAAAACGGATGATTTGCGATTTTACAATTCCCTTAAATGTATGAGGCGGATGGAAAGATTTCTTATGCAACAACTGATGCGAATCTGTTGGTTTAAAATAAACTTTGTAATCGAGGTGTCCAGTTGTGTCATACTTTACACCTTTGTATAGAGTTACATCTAAAAAGTCTACGGACATCTGCTCAATGTTGGCTTTTAGCTTGATATTCGGGTCATGATTGTTCAAAATTTCAAAAAATTCATCAAAATCTTCCTTTGTATGATCCCAAATAATGAAAATATCATCGAGGTAGCGGCGATAAAAAAGTGGCTGTTTCGGACATTTGCTAAGCGTATCCTCCTCCCACTCTGCTACATAGATGTTGGCAAAACTTGGGCTGAAACGCTTCCCCATGGCGCAGCCGCAAATCTGTTGGTATATTTCACCCGCAAATTCAAAATCATTGCCCTTTAAGCTTAGCTCTAAGAGAGTTAATATTTCGCTGGTGGGCCTGTTGTTGTCAGGGTATTTTTCAAATGCTCTACGGACAGAATTTAAACCCTTTTCGATGTCAATGTTTGTATACATAGCATCGATGTCGAGTGTAATCAAAAGTGAATTCGGGGGGTATCGAGATCTCAGAGACCTGCGATAGAAAGTCTTCAGTATTTTTCAAGAAGCTGAAATGTCTATTCGCAATTGGTTGTAGGTGATAATCAATGATTTCGCTGATTCTATAGGATTCAGAACCACAATCCGATATTATAGGTCGTCCTGGTGGTATCAAAGGATCTGACCAAGAATCAACAGGCTTATGAATTTTGGGTAGCAGATAAAATGTGCGTGGTTTTGAGTCACGTTTTGCAGTTAGGTATTTAAACTGCTTTTGAGTTATACTCTTGTTGTCAACCATTTTATTTAGAGTTTCATTAAAATGGTCGCAGTTGCTCTGCCAGAGTGGTTCATCTAGTTTTTGGTAATGCTTTGGATTACTGAGTTGACGGTGCGCTTCACGGATGTAGTTGTTTTAAAGCATAATTAAAGTAGCAGACCCTTTGTCAGCAGGTTTAATGACAATGTCATTGTTTTTACGCAATCCAGTTAAGGCTTTACGCTCCTCACATGACAAATTTTTATGATTTTTTGGAAATTCAACATTTTCAACACGTTCTTTGATAATTTTTATACTATCAGAGATCGCTGGGTCGACTAATTTAGACTCTGGTGCCCAACCAGTTTTTTCGACAAATGGCAGAATATTATTTTTCGAGTTTCGAAAAAAGTCAGCTAATTTGACACGGTGGGCGAATTCAAGAACTTCTATTGATCCATTATCTAAAAGTGCATCTAGACCGATTTTCGGCATCGGCGTTGGTACAAATGTTAGGCCACGACTGAGTAATAATTTCTCTGATTCAGATAAAGCCGAGCCAGTGAGATTAACAACATCACTACCCAGCCCGATACCTGGGTGGTTAGTACCTTGACCCTCAGTTAGTTTAAATTAAGAAAAGTTAACCAGCTATAATACATGGTGTTAGCAGTCTTCTTGCTCCAGTGAATTTTATCTTGGACAACCTGAAATTCAGAAACGGGGTGGCTGGGGATGATGGAAACATTCATTCTCATGTTTTCGACACAGGAGTTAATCGACTGGATGTTCCTCTTCTGGTGGGCTGAAAGACGCTGACAGTAGTTGAGCTTGGCGAAGTGGATCTTGGATTCGGGGAACTTGGACCTAAGTGTGCTAAAGAGAAGATGTGCACGTTGGGCCGATTGACCCATCGACTCATCCTTGTCATTTATTCCAAAATTGACTATTATCTGCTCAGGTTTGTAGGATTCATTATATTTATTAACAATGGTCCTAGCATGTACTAATTTAGCGCCTGGAAAGCAGGCGATTTGCATATCAGGATGAGGTTCGACATTGATTCTACTCAAATTTGATGCACCAATGACCAAAATCTTCTTATTTAAAGTCGGGAGACGCCACTCATTTTTGTGCTCAACCTCATGTCGAAATTTCCAAAATCTGTTCTGTTCTAAAGGTGTTCTAGGAGGTTGAGACGTCACGCTAGTTCTACAAGGGGTGGGTGAAAATCGAGGTTGTGACAATTTGGTCGCAGGAGTTCTATTGGTGTTGATTATGCGTCTTGTTTTACGGTCACCAGCTCTTTGTGGGAGCGGAGGAAATTCCTGTGGTGACAGAGGAGGTGGTGGAGGTAGTGTACCTGGCAGAGGAATTGTAGACGGATTCATAGGTGGCGGCAAATCTAGAAGAGGAGCTTGAGGTGTATCCGTAGGGCTGTTAGACTCATTGGATGTACTCGGGGCAGAGACTAGAGGGAAAACTGGAGATAATCTGGTGTCTATTCTCTTCACTGGTGGGGGGCTATCAGTTGGTGACCTAGTTCGTTTCTTTACCTAGGATGGTGGTACAATTACACAATCATCGGAAGCTGGGACCCTTGGTGGGCTGGCAATGGGCATACTAGTTTGCTTATTTTTCTGGAAATGTGGGTCAAATGGTCTTATGAACTGATAAAAGGCCTCTATTGATTTGACGTGGAGTTTTTGGCCATAATTTGCTTTAGCCCATTTGATAGCCGTTGATTTCGCCTTACCTAAATTAAGGTTAGGCGCGGCCTGGGCTACTAAGATTTCTGACGTGACTGTTCCTAAGCTAAAATTATAATGGTCAATCATGGCTTTTATCAGGGAATTTGCCCAATCAAAATTAACCCTCCTGATGTCGTTAGCTATTTCTACATTTGGTAAAGCGGGTTTCACGAAGCGGCATAGTTCATCTACCTTCCTGCTCAGGCCACTTGGCAAGGTGTTATCATTCAAATTACTGGTCAGCGCACCAATGTGATGGAAGCATTGAATAATCATATAATAACACTTGACCAGTCGAGCCTGGGGGGCGACGGAATGCTGTTCTCGTGCATGCCATTCCGTCGCTTACCCTTGCTCGTTCTGGCCATGGTGATAGTATACAACAACAAATGATCCAATTAACCAGCTAATTTAACAACAACCGAACAGGCCAACAAATCTAAACAAGGGAGGCAATCGAACTACAACCACGGATTGTTTTAAAGGGCTGTTCTAATAGCTAAAACCTGAACCAAGGGAGATAATCAGACTCTAACCTATCGCTAATTGCCTACGGTTAATGACTGGGAGGATCTAAAATCTAAATGTTGAAATGATGAATAATTAAATCTGCAAGCCTACAAAACTACAGCTCTACAAGCCTATCGGATTTTACAAGCTTAAACAATATAATCACAGCTGAAATTGAAGATTAGTAGCATTTAATATTTAAACATACAAGCAATACAAAAATAATAATTAATATATCTATAACTGACAATTTGTTACGGTCGTGCTTGGCTGACCGGTTTCGGTTAAGAATAACCTTCTTCAGAGCCTTTACAACAAATCTGTCCTTCCATCAAAATTTCTGTCTATTTATTAGTTTGGCTAACTCTTAGAGGCGTGTCTTTGATTGTTACTCAGATGTTTTGAAGTTGGAAAACTTGCTTTCATTGAGGATTAAGACAGCCATAAATTTTAGATTCAATTGTGTAAAGCCCTTTGCTACTGATTGAGCATTAGGGTTTGTGAGTGAGGTTTTGGCATCACTCACTAGTTTGAGAGGTCATCGATCAAAGGATCAAACATCGACCATTAATTCAGTGAATTGTTTTTCTATTCTTCAAAGGAGCCCAATAGGCTTGGTTTTTAAAGTTTGATTTATTCCTTTAGAATTTAAAATTCAAACAGAGAATTATTTAGGCAATTTGAATAAGAGATTCTTTCAATCTTAATTTACTGAAAGTTTCTTTTAAAGTATTTTGAGTTTTGTGTTGCTGAATGTATTTTGTTGTTGGTCACAGCAACAAAACATCTAGTAAATCTAATTTCAAAATTACTCTGTAAATCGAAGGAATTGGATAGATGGGTGGAAAGTGGGAGACTAAATAAATGGCTAAAATACAGTGGGGTGGGGCGACGGAGGGTGGGTGGGGGCGGGGGTGATGGAAAAATTGTAGAAAGGAAAAGCTGGAATGATGGAATGAGAAAAGGAGGGAGTGAGGGAAAGAAGGAAGGAATGATGGAAAGAAGGAAGGAGGCGGATGAGAAAGAAAGAAGGAGTGAGAGATGGGAGGAATTAGAGAAAGAAGAGATGAGAGGAAGAAAAGGAATGCGAGAAAGAAGGGATGAGAGAAAGAATGAGAAAAGTGAAGGAATGAATGAGGATGGGAGGAATTAGAGAAGTGAAGGAAGGAATAAATGGGAAGGACAAAATGGAATAAGTGAGAAGGAAGAAAGGAGTGAGAGACGGACGAAAGGAATGAGAGAAGGACGATAGGGATGAGAAAAGGAAGGAAGGAAATAAGGAATGAGAGAAAGAAGGAAGGAAGGACGGAGGGAGGAAGGAAGGAAGGAAGGAAGGAAGGGAGGAAGGAAAGGAGGCAGGGAAGGAAGGAAGGAAGGAAGGAAGGAAGGAAGGAAGGAGGGAGGGAGGGAGGGAAGGAGGGGAGGGGAGGGAGGGAGGGAGGGAGGGAGGAAGGAAGGAATGAAGGAAGGAAGGAAGGAAGGAGGGGGGAGGGAAGGAAGGAAGGAGGGAAGGAAGGGGGTGATGAGAAAGAATCAGGGGAAGGAAGGAGAGAAGAATGGAGAGAACGAAGGAACGAGGAAAGGATGGAAGAAAGGAAGGAGGGTGAGGAGGGAGGGGGTAGGAGGGAAGGGGGTTGCGAGGGAGTAGGGAGGCTAGGGAGGAATGGAGGAAGAATTCATCCATCCATTCATCCCTCCAACCATCCATCCAACTGGCAATCCACAAGGGCAAAATTTTGCGAAGACAGATAATATTATTGGATGAGTGGAATGACAGATTTGCCCGACGGTATAGACAGGTGCACATAATTAGTGGGTTAGTAAGTCAATAAAATAATTGAACTGGCACTGGCTAGTAAGTAGTGATATGGTTAACGCGCTGGCTCAGAATTTTCAAAATAAATTGAAAATATTTTAAATTTATTTTATTGCCTGAGATTTGTTATTTTGGTTTTATCGAGGCGATATGGCCTTAAAAATATTGGACAACTTTAAGATGATGGTGGTTGTCCAGTTAATTTCGATTTCACTAAGATATTACGCAGATTTGGATTTTTCTTGAATGCTATTATTGGACGCAAGTTGAGAGGTTGTTTCAAATTATCCTGTAATTTATGATATTCATCTTTCAAAATTTTGCTAGGCGCGCCGCAAGAGCTACGCGACGCATCCTGCACCGTGTGCCAAATTATGTAACTGCTTAACATTATATACAGCCCTCTTTGTTAATGGGTACACCTCAACTTTATTAATTTCGTCACCGGACGGATAACTTTCTCACTACTGTATAAACTATATACTAGTTACTGGGACTATCTAATAGACATCTCTTCACGCCTCTGTTTCCCTGTCCTGAGTGTGTACCGTATTTACCCTGCCTAGAGGAGTCAGCTTGCGGAGCCAACCTGCGGGAACCAGCTGAGGAAATCACCTGCGGAAATCTCTCCAGCTTCCAGAGAACTTGTCGACTCGCGCTATGAATATGTTAGCGCCTCAATTTCAGTAACATAGTAGCCTGTTCTATACCGATGACTATTAGGTACTCAAGTAACTATACTATTGTACATCTAATTATTATTATTTCCGTAATTGGTACTGATGACTAATAGGCACCTTACTGGTCTTAGGACCACCATTTATAATTTCTATATCACTGTGAATATTATCTTCGTTTACTGTGGTGCTTTCAACTAGCGCACCATCTAGGTTTATCAGTCTATGATACTTTTCTGCTTAAAATAATTACAATCTACTTATCGCATTAGTTAGTTGTATATGGCAGATAGCCATCCAGTAAATATGTTTTGTTTAATTGTAGAAAACTTTGGACCACAGTACACTAGGAGATACTACACAGCAACATTTATATCCGCATCACTTACTCCCACCATCATCAATTTTACACTAAGGTCGCTGACCATGCTCTAATTGTTTGAGCCCGACATTTTACCGCCTAAACTTTACTGTTCAGCTCGATAGGATAGGTTAAAGTGGTTGGGGGCAATTTCTTCGTTTGGAGACATATAGTGTACGTCTCTTTTCCGGCTGTTGTTGTGTTAAATTAGCCAATTACCTATAAGGCCTTGCATATATTCAGTTATTGTCCCTTTCCACGATCCACCAGCCATATGGCTTTATAATTGTTTGGATTCCCTATCAGCACGTTGATCTGATCCGACCCTGGGAAACTATCAGAGGTTACCGAGCGGTTATGGTAAAAGTGCTGATTTACACACACTTCCCCAAATATCTTCGGATACTTCTTAGTTAGAAACCCGTGCCAATGAAGGAAGCACTGCGAAAACATATGGTTATACTTATGAGTTAGTTAGTTTATTCACTGGCCCACAGTGCATATTTGGGCATATTGGAATTTAACCTTAAAGACAGATCAACTGTTAGATCCATAGCACGCAGTAATGGATGAGATGCGGATTTCCATCTAATTCGTCGAAGTGTCTGGATGAAGCATTGGAGCTCGTCACGCCCTCATGGGAAGGATGCTCGCGATGTCATAAAGACATGTTAGTGATCAAACTTGCTTGTGTGAAATGTAGCCATTGTCCAGGTGATGTTTTATGTGGTTGCGGTGCAAGGTAGCCAGATTTTCATCGGATTCGGACGCCTTGTGTCATATCATGTACGCATGCTGTCCTTGGAGGCAGATGCTACTCCAAAGCGACCTACAGGAAGCTGTGCGTCTGCGCCCATTGGATAACTGTATCTAAAGACAGGTATGAATCCTTGCCACGTGTGGCCAAAGCTAGTTTCCGTTTCTAACAACTAAATGGTAGGTTAGACTGTAGCAGAAAGCCTGTATAAATAAAGCGGCATCAACCAATACAGTATCTTTGGAAACTACATAAGACGGTGAGCTGGGAATTCTTCGGAAATCGTACGTCCCGTCTTCACGTAAACCAGTGTGCAACACCTTAACAGTAGCTTCACTAGGATTTTCAGCACTTAGCATTTTCTGTTGAACAAAAGAGTAGCCCTTTTTGCCAGCTCTTTTCCTCCACTTCGGCGTTGAAGGCATTTTCCTGTGATGGAGGCCCACTCGAGGCACTTTCCTCTCGCAACAACAATATTATCTTTGTGTGTGAGTGTTAGGGGTATACTAGTTTATATTAAAACTACTTAGTGACTTCGTTGCGGATGCTTCTCTTGCGGGGATACCTCTGCGGATTCAAGAACCTGTGTGGTACCTCCGGCGACACCACGTAGAAAGGACACAAGCTAGCTATGTATTGTGTATTATTGTGTGCTCATTTTACTGTCAAACGATTAACCTTGTTTGTATAGTATTTATTAACATTTCTACTGTTTAATTATAAATTATTCCATTACTCTAAATTAGTATGGATAGGCATACTGGTGATACTGATGGTTGGGTTGAGATCGTGTGGTTCAATCTTGGCGGCAATGGTCGCATGGCTCTACTGGAACATTATTGTTCCACTGGCTCTAGAAGTCTGTCTTTGTATTTCTCGGAGAGACGTCATACGGGATCCACAACCCGGAGATCTGCAGCTAAGCAGCCATCATGGTCATCGTGCACTTGCGGTGCGATGGGCGGAAATCTATTGGTGGACCAGTATGTACCCCATGAGCTACATCTCGTATGAATTCGCCAGTGTATTGGTATATCCGACATGTGAAAGTTTGTCCACTAAACAAAGACTTTTTTGTCTTGGCGTGGTGATCCAGTGGAAAGATGTCTGGTTGCTGACGCTATGCAGAATTGCAGGATGACGGTTTGATCCCTGACCAGTGACGATGATGATCAACAAAGTAAACTAATGGGTGCACTCTGTAGTCAGTGTTAGCATGGAAATTTAAGCCATCACGTTGTCAGTGCGTTAAAAAACTAAAGCACTACTACTACTATTACTACTACTACTACTACTACTACTACTACTACTACTACTACTACTACTACTACTACTACTACTACTACTACTACTACTACTACTCTGCCCTACATTGACAAAATGATGTATGTCCAAGAAATAATTTTTTGAGAAAATAAATAAAATGCCCTTTGGCAATTTCCAGCACATTTCTGTCAAAACTATATCAGAGCAACACATTTGTGTCGTATAGGGTGGTTTATCTCCATTCGCCATGTACACAATTGTCACATCACTATGCGCCAGGTCCTGGCCGGTGATAAGAAATTCAGTGTACTGGATCTCCCTTCATGCGTAATGCGGTCGATAATCGGTAAATATCTATCATGTGAGTCTTATTTACCAGTACCATTCACGGAATCGATGCTATTGAGAATTCTGAGTCCCACGTGGCCCAATCAGGCCATGCATAAAAATGTGGCGGTATGGTCAGGTGGGCTAAAAATTTCACACACCTTATTTTGTTTACATACTTTTGTATATTAACTCTATATTTAAAAGAGCATAGCATCGGATATACTATTTTATACTATTTGCAAAGATATTTATTTATATTTTGCATTCTACGCTATAATAATAGTAATAGTGACTTTGCTTATTATCTTATTTTTAATGGTAAACTGGAGCTGTAGCCTTATAGTCTAGTTCTAGGAAAACTGACTAATTTTTTAATTTAATAGCGGATCTGGTTTGTAGACCTGACTTGTAAATTATTAAATCTTGTACTTTGAACAAACCATATTATATGTTTACAAGTAGACTGTACTCAATAGTGCAAATCCATACCTTTTTATGCACTTGTTACATGCAGTGAGAGTACCATGCATGACACATGAGCTAGACATATGCCCTTTTGATATGCAAATTAGATATCTTAGACCGAAGATATTTCATTGACAAAAGGAAGTATGTTCAGCATTTACAATGACAAAAGGGAGTATGTGTAATATACTTCCTTCTGTCAAAGGAAATGCGGTTACTTCCTTTTGTCATTGTAAATGTCTGTGATGGGGAAGACATACATCATTTTGTTATTTTATGACTAAAAATCTAAAAAGAATTTTACATTGGCAATAGTTCCATTGAAAAGAGCAGGTCCAAATTAGGCAAGATGTGTCAAAATCTCAATTTATTTTACTTACCCCCCCCCCCTTTTGTCAGTGGAGGGCAGTACTACTACTGCTACTGCTACTGCTACTACTACTACTACTACTACTACTACTACTACTACTACTACTACTACTACTACTACTACTACTACTACTACTACTACTACTACTACTACTACTACTACCACTACTAACTACTACTACTACTACTACTACTACTACTACTACTACTACTACTACTACTACTACTACTACTACTACTACTACTACTACCGCTACCGCTACCGCTACCGCTACCGCTACCGCTACCGCTACTACTACTACTACTACTACTACTACTACTACTACTACTATTACTACTACTACTACTACTACTACTACTACTACTACTACTACTACTACTACTACTACTACTACTACTACTACTACTACTACTACTACTACTACTACTTCCGCTACCGCTACCGCTACCGCTACCGCTACCGCTACTACTACTACTACTACTACTACTACTACTACTACTACTACTACTACTACTACTACTACTACTACTGGTTTAAAAAATTTCAACTGCTTACGTATATCATGACTGTAAATGCGAGATGATTAAAGTGTGATTAACAAGTTCAAATTGTTAAAATGCGATAGTTGTTTTAGATTTGGTCCCCCCTTACTTGTCAGGGCCCCGGAGATGTAGCCCAGTTAACTCTTGCCGTTATCCGGCTCTGTGCTTATTTAGCAATTTTACACCTTGCATAAGACAGAGAGACGTCAGAAACTCAACAATTTTAATTGGAAATCGAGTTCATCTTGTATGTAATGTAGCCCTTTAATGGTCAAATTTGTTAAGAAAATAAAAATATCTTACTGAATGTCCATTTGAAGGCTGAGAGAAGACAATTTTTTTTTGGAGAATTTACCATTCAAGTGGCTCTGTTATCGAATCAGTAATCACAGTGGTAAAATGTAAAAAAATAGTCTTCTCTTGGCCTGCAAATGGACATTTCCCAAGACCACTCCAGAGACCGGGTTTGGCCGGATTCGTCAAGAAAGGGTAAAAAACCAATTTGTTACAGCAACGTTGGTTTCAAATAATCGGATAATAATACACTCTTTGCTACAATAATATAACTAAACGAAATTGTCTTTTTCGGGAATAATCATTACATTTCCTACTGGAGTTATTTTTCCCCCCGAGAGGTTTGTTTTGTAATGAACTGATTACGTCTCTTTTCGATAGATGTAAACCATTGTTCCTACTCCGGTTTACATAATCCTTTGCATCCGTTCTCTGATTGCATCTGTATATAGGCCCTATCTGTATTGCCACGTGAGTAGAAGTATCAATTTCTCGCTAAGGCCCACCCATTTCTCTCTCCGGCCCCTACCGTACGTGTGTTTTAACCGATCTGAAACATGAATTTTCCGTATCTAAATTTCATTGTAACTATCCATTTAAGCTGTTGAATATTTTGAAACTAATTTGACTGGGAGATGTTGCTACTACTACCACTACTACTACTACTACTACTACTACTACTACTACTACTACTACTACTACTACTACTACTACTACTACTACTACTACTACTACTACTACTACTACTATTCCATGGAATTGGCTGGTTCGAACCTCGCTCAGGTCGAAAATTGAAAAATGTAAAAATTACATTCCAATGTCGACTGTGCTATATCCTAGTGCCAGTGCGTCGTCAATGACAGGGTTCCTAGAACTAATGCTTGACAATAATAAAAACTACATACATACCAGTGCCTAGAGATATCGCAAGTCTGGAATGTACACTATCAGTTACAATCAATTCGTGCGGATGTGAGTCGGGTAGTTGAAAGCTGGTCCGGTTAAAGATGAGTTTGTCCTCTGGATGGTGGGCCAGTGTGTAGGCTACTCGGCTCCCAAACGCTAGGTGAATCGGTGACATGGAATTGGCTGGTTCGAATCTCGCTCAGGTCGAAAATTGAAAAATGTAAAAATTACATTCCGATATTGACTTGTGCTATGTGCCAGTGCGTCGTCAATGACAGGGTTCCTAGAATTAGTGCTTGACAATAGTAAAAACTACTACTACTACTACTACTACTACTATCGCCCCCGTTGTTGTTGTTGTTGTTGTTGTTGTTGCTGCTGCTGCTGCTATAAAGTATACTAAATTTATTACATATGCGTCGAAATGCTATTTTTACTGCATGCTAGTATGTATGTATGTATGTATGTATTTTTATTTTATTGACGCACCGGCAACGTGCGGCTTCAATTTCCATGTGCTAACTTAGCCGACAGTCATGCACCCATTAGTTTAATTTGTTGATCACCATCTCCCGGTTGGGGGATCGAACCGCCATTCTGCAACTCCGCATAGCATCAGCAACCAGGCATC
The DNA here is from genome assembly GCA_034401795.1 of Chaetoderma sp. LZ-2023a. Lineage (NCBI taxonomy): Eukaryota > Metazoa > Mollusca > Caudofoveata > Chaetodermatida > Chaetodermatidae > Chaetoderma > Chaetoderma sp. LZ-2023a. Next base: position 9,365,116 of record CM067365.1, read on the forward strand.
TTTCCACTGGACCACCGCACCAAGACTAAAAGTCAAGGATTGGCCGACCAGCTTTCACATGTCTGATATACTGACACACTGACGATTCATATGGCACTATCTGTGAATGCACCTTCCACGATTCAATCCTAGGCTTTTTACGCCTATTGTACTATTCTGCAGCTGTAGTAGCAGAAACATACTACAGCTGCAATCTGTCCTTCTTCATTTCCACCCACTTTGTCTTGTCCTCAGCCGAAATCCTTAGCTTCCTCAGGGCCATTCTTGACTGGATGGTACTTAGTCACCTCGCGGCACGCTTAGCAGATTTATGCAATAAGTAGGGAGAATTCCAAGGCTCTCTGTGCTGGTGTCTCTTCTGGCATCCTTAGCACATAGCCAAATATGGACCATCTTTGCTGGGCGACGTTTACAGACAGTGGCGAAGTGTTACACATCTTGTATAGTGCATCATTGGAAACTATGCTGTCTGGCCAGCGATGTCCAGTGAGGGTGCGTAGGTGTTTGCAGTGGCAGGCATCGAGTTTTTCTAGAGCTGCCTTTGAAGCTGTCAAACTGTTACAGTTATAGAGCATCAAGGATACGCAGGTTGCATTGTATAAATGTAGCCTTTCAATCAGGCGCATCTTAGATCTACGAATCCATAGCTTCCAGAAGGACTGGAATGTTATGTTTCACATGCCGCAGCGTGCAGCAATGTCAGCAGTACTGCAAAGAAGTGAGCCCAGGATTGTACTTTTCCTCCATGGTTCGCCGCCACGAAGAGGATCAGCATTTTCTTTAGTTTCATGCTTTATAGATAGGTATATGTGGGTGAACTCTGTTTTGGATTCATTCATAAAGAGATTCTCAATTTTTAGTTTGCTTGTGGCTATTGGGAGAAGTTCGTCAAAGGGTTTCTTTTCCTCGTCTTATTGGCACTGGGGGTAGGGTGGGGTTTGAGTGGGGATGGTGTGGGGGCGGGGTGTGTGTGGGGTCGGATGTGGGGGTTGGGATGTGCGTGTGGGGTATTGGGGGAGGAGGGGTTGGTCTTGTGGAACTTTCCCGTACGGGGTTTAATGCAGCAGTAAGGTAACAGGTGAAAAGCACTGGAGATAGGCCATCTCCATGTGGGGAACCGATTGATGTTTCAAACTTTACAGACTTCACTGACTTGACTCGTACTCTCATCTTGGTGTCTGTAAGCAGTTGTTTCACTAGTCGTAGCTCATCCTCATTGCATCTGGCCTGGTGTAGTATATCTAGGCCATACATTGTCTGAGCAGCTACATCCAAATTTGAAGCCACTTTGACATGATCCGGTGAAGTCATCGATCTTGTCTCGGATGCGGCGTAGAGTAACATTGAAAAGGATTTTCCGTATGCTGTTGAGGAGCACAATGATCCGCAGAGTGGGGTGGGGTGTGTGTCTGTATGTGGGAGGTGCCTTCTTGGGCTTGGGTAGTGCCATAGGGGTGCCTTGGCCTGCAGCGTCGATGGGATGGTGGTGCATAAAAGCTGAATTAATTAGATGCGTCATCGGGTTTGTGATAATGTCACGTGGATATTTGAATAGTTCATTGCTCATGCCATCAGGTCCAGATAGAAGTCAATTTTCAGGGCTTTAAGTGCCTTCTCACCTTCTGCTGTTCTAATTGGTGTTAGTAATGGCCTGGGGTCACATGAGAGCTGGTGTAAGGGCTCATCATCGTGGTCAGTGAGCTGTTCCTTGAACCATTGTCGAATCGCCTCGGCTTTGCCCTGGTCAGTCCCGATAAAGTGTCCTTCAGAGTTGTGTACAGTGAGTGGTGGTGTGTAGTTAGTAACTCTCAGGGCTCGGGCTGCCAGAAACATTTTATGGCAATGATCTGCGGCAGTGATTTCATCTGCTAGCGAGTCTGCTTGCTGAATACCAAGATCTTTTAAGCATTCGCTAATGTGCTGCAGAATGTTATTGCGCTCCCGGCGTAGTTTGGTGCAGTCACTTTGATAGATGCGCAGCCATAACGTTTTCTGGTCTGTTGACAATTTTACTACTAGAGGGTCGTTGGTATACCTGGTTCGGTTGTTTTTAAGAAGACCTATGGTGCTGGTAGCTGATGATTCCATAGATTTCAGTATTTTGATTAGGGCTTCGTTTGGATCGGAGCTGACGTCGATGTTAGCTATCTGCTCCTCGAGGGCCTTTTTGTATGCCATTTGAGTGTCAGTGTCGCTGATGAGCTTGGATAGGTTGTAGCTGACTCTACCCTCTTAACTCGTATGGCTGTTTACATTAGGTTCATCTGAAGATGTGCAATGACTGGCTTATGGTCAGAATTGAGGTCTGTGCCTCCATAGGAACGAGCATTCCGAAATAGGGGGTTTGCTGCTGTCTTGCATAGTATGAAGTCTATTTGGTTGAAGACAGCTGTTGCAGCCTTAGAACTTTTAGGGGTTTGCGATCAGCAATGTGTCCGGTCCATGTTGTCTGGTGATGGCATGGGTGTTTAAAAGCCGTATTTATAACAAATAGGCCATTGGAACTAAAGAATGCCACCAGTGCCTCACCATTGCTGTTGCGTGTCCCCGCTCCATATAATCCCATCTATAAGCCAAGCTTTTTTTTGTCTGCCATTCCGAGTTTACCCAGCTTGGAGTTGAAATCGCCACACACGAACAGTTGCCATCTAGCTGGGTTTGTAATGGTGGAGCTCAGTTCTGCATAGAATGAATCTAATATTGCTGGATTCTCTTTGCGTTTTTCGGTATAGTTGGGCCATATGCGTTGACATTGCAACATTTAGTGGTGGTGTGTTTTCGCGTATGTATAGCCAAGTCGATGAATGCAACACTATCACTGACGTATCCAAAACTAATGACATGGTCCAAGACCCTTGGTCCGATTACGAAGCCGGAACCCCGGGAGATGTGGCCTGTTTTTGCCCCATTCTTCTTCTTCTTTTCGATCGCTGGTATCACACTTGGAGAGCCGTTCTCAAGATGAAATCTGTGGTTTTCTGCAGTTCTTCCACAGGCCCATACAGCTTTTCAAGAAAAGAGGTTGACAAAGGCCAGATCTCTTCTCTCAGCAGCTGATACGTACTGCAACATTGAAGTATGTGCTCTGTGGTCTGTTCTGCTTCTCCACAAGGACAAGCGGGCGATGTCGTAAGGTAGAACCGCCTGTACATGTGTTGGTTTAGTCTGTGGTGTCCAGTCTGAGACGAAAAATGATCACTTGCTCTGGCCTCGAGAGATGATTGTAGGCATCTTTTGATTGAGGTGTTCTATAGAGTGACTTGATGATAGGCTTCATCTCTGTATGGGTAACCATGTTTTCTGTCTGATTCTCTTCTGCACCCACCTTTGCCATCTTGTCTGCTTCCTCATTTCCTTGGACTCCACAGTGTGAGGGGATCCACTGCAATGCTATCCGAAAGCATTTGATGGTTTGTAGTGCTTCTTCAAGTTGTGGCAGCTTACCTTTGGTGATAGCCTCAAGGACGGAGCGGGCATCAGATAAAAGGACAATCTGTGCAATAGGGTCTACTGTTCTGCTGATGGTATTAGCTGCATGAACCTGTGCTTCGACTTCAGCTCTGTAGTTTGTGCAGTGTTTGCCTGTCGGTATTGCAGCTAACTCATGTTGTACGTTTGGATACTGTATGTGCAGTCCGGCACTTCCACTCCTAATTGCATCTTTGGCTGATCCATCTGTGTAGACCCTTATCCATGTCTCCTGAGGGTACATTTCTTCCAGCATGGCTAGGGTCAGGGCCTTCTTGCTCACATCACTGTGTTCATCTTTGGTTGTGAGATGAGGTACAGTGGTGCGAATAGCTATGCTCTCTAGTTTGTTTTCCCAGGGTGGAGGATCAAGGGTGTCGTTTGGGTCTTCTATTTGTGCTGGCAACATTTATTGGTGTTTCCTTTGAAGTGCTTTGTCTCTTTCACAAAACTCGATCTTTTAAGTCTTCCTGATGACAGCTGTGCCTGCCTGATCTTCATCGGGTGGTTGCTGAACGATTTGAACTTTGCAGCTTGGATCAGTGCTTTGCATTCCCTTCAAATTTTTGTTCCATGCGTACTAGCTAATAACCTGTCTGCTGTTGCTGCTCTGAGTGTTTAGTTACTTTAGTCTCTTGAGTGCACGTAATATCGATGCTATAGCTTATCAGTATTATATATAGTTACCTTTGCATTTGGATTATGGGAAATCGGGATTCAAAGTGGCTATATGTTATTTATACAGAACTTATTGTTTCTAATATGCATATTATATTTATTAAAATAAATAACATCAATGCAAATGCGATAAACCGTAAACTAACGCGTGAATCCCGTCGGTGCGGTTTGCACAGAGCACTACTGCCAGAGTTGCGACGGAGATCACGTGGGGGCCGCCATGTCCGTGTTTAGTTCAAATAAGCATGTGAGAAGCTTTCATGTTTGCCTTACGGGGCACTGTCTGGGAAACACAAGACTTCCTGTACAGTATACACGCTAAGTATTCCCCTTGATACAATATAATCTTTCATGGTGGCCGCGTAACATACCGCGGGCTCTACAGTTAATAAAAGACCCGTTAAAGGTCAAAGAATTTGTCACCACGCTTGCCCAACGCCATTATCATCAACATAGCCACATCTTGAAATCTATCATTCAATTCATGAATCCATTTCTTCACTCAATCATATGACGTCATAATCAACTACGCGACGTGTATGCTGACATCATTATCATGACGTAGTGAATGATTGGATTATGTCCGTCTTTAACGCATAATAATCCAACACGTTATTCGAATTGTATTTTTTTGTTCTTTAAGAAACATGCTGTTGATTGTTGAATCTTTTTTAAAACTAATTTGACTGGGCGCTGTTGCTGCCATAGGCAGTAACAGCACCCAGTCAAATTGGTTGCAAAATATTCAACAGCTTACCTGTATAGTTTTCTATGAAAAATTTATAGTCAGGAATCTCATAGATCAATCGATCTTAACACGAGCGAAGTGTGGGTGGAGCTTAGATAGAGATTGGCGGGGCATAGCTAAAACTGGAACGCTCAATTCTCGCTATAGCTTTGAGGGTTAGCCTACATATTAACCCGGTACACCTAGAATTTGTTCAAGAAAAATTCAATTTTCTCATAGAAAATGTCTATTTTCAGACCAAGAGAAAATTACCATTGAAATTTATCACTTGATTGACCGGCTCGATTATCCAGTGATATAATTTCAAAGATAGGCTTCTCTTGGCCTGCGAATGGACAATTCTTAAGATCACGGCAGAAACTGTTTTTGGTCGACTTCAGTGTTAATGGATTAAAAGTGGAAACTGGAATGTGTCATGTGTACCACGCTCGTAGCGTCCGCACAGTGTCACTAGCTGCGCAATTTGGAAGTGGAACTGGGATAAAGAAGTTGTTGCCGACGACCTTCCATAGAATGGGTGTCCAGATGTCCATGTCCATGTAATATTTTTAAATTATCTTCCCAAAGAAACCGTGTCATGCATTCTGATCGAGCGGTTTATTACTCTCTCACCGTAAGGGAAATATGGTATTGTAATCGAATCTGTATGTGTTGTACGCGTGCGTGCGTGCGTGCGTGCGTGCGTGCGTGTGTGCGTGCGTGTGCGCGCGTCCGTCCGCCCGCACCTGTATCTAAAATACTTCTGATCCGATTTGGATCAAATCTTACTACAAGGAAAAAACATTTGTGTCTGGATGTGTGCTTTGAGCGAAACAATTCTCGAAATCATTATTTTACAATCAACCAATCAGCACCAGTGTGAAGTGATAGGTAGCGTGAATAACGTGATAATAAAATGACAGCGCCTTCCATAGATTTAGTTTATACATGCTAGATCACTCATGTCCATAGATAGGCCTATAGGCCCTAGTATATATTCGCTAAATCACCCAACACCCTCTCAAAAGCGACATTTCAGAGTTCAGTATTTTCTGGCCGGATGTATAGTCTCCAAAATAATATGTTTTTGTTGCTAATCCTATTACGTAGTCGAATGAAGTGTCAGATTAATATAGCCAATAAAATTTTATTTCTGATAAAAATATATAAATTTGCATCTGTTAAATTTTCTTCAAATTACGAAAAGATAATTTAGTCACTTGAAGGCTATATATGCAGCTGATCGTCTGCGTCAACCAGTCAGTTAATACCCGGTCATGCGCAATTGCTATTAACTGAACTCGCTTCATCGGCGGTCGCGACAACTATCCCCATAGTGAAGGTATGCGCATGAGCCATCTAGCCAATATATCCAAATCTATGGCTACTTCACCCTGGCACTGATTGGTTGATTGTGAAATAATATTTCAAGAATTGCTTTGTTCGATGTACACTGCCGAAACAAATGTTTTTAACCGACACATTTTCGAAAATATCAAACATGCTTGATATCCAAGCCATTCTGCTCTGAAACCTTTGTTTTAAACATTCAAAGCGCGCTACCAACATTTGACTCTAACGCATTTGTTTTCTTCGGGAAAGAAGTTATTGGTTTGATTGGCGTCTATCGAGTCGTTGACTCCAGGTCCCAATTCACGCCATATCTGGTTTATATTTCTCTTATTGGTAACTTGCCCAGTTTTAACCTGATAGCCATTTATACTCCTCGGTGGAGAGAGGCAGCGGGGAGTGAAGGAGATTACCTATTTTTCCACAGATTGCTTGTCCGCTACCCGATCGCCTGACATTCGAGCGGGATTTGAATCTCGTTTAGCTGATTACAAGTCGATCATAATAACATGGCGGCCAGTCATCTCACCTATAAAAGTTCGATGCGTGCGTACATCTTCTTGGCTACATCACTGATACCCAGTACGAGCATTACGAGACTTATACTGTTAATAAAAGAATTGACCTTAATTATCTTTGGCGTATTTTGCTTTAGATTCGTAAGCCTTCTGTGGGTAAATGGATCATTGAACCCACTGCTAAGACATAGAATACACATGATAAATTACAATAGTGCATGGCCCCGATGTTATACTTTGTGAGATTTATCCATGACAGTTCACAATCGTAGTTCTACTGAGGCGTGGATAGATCTGACCTGTCGCTCAAGTATATGCCGTCATAATCAATTACGTCACATGTAGGCTGACGTCACACACAAAATGCGCAATGAATGACGTATCTAGGTCGGTCGTGAATATTGAATAGTTCGTAAAGTGTAGCCTACAAATTGCATGTCTTTACTATTTTTTAAAATAAACATTTGTTGAGTATTTTGAAACTAATTTGACTGGTCGCTGTTGCTGCCATAGGCAGGTACATCATCCAGTCAAATTATTTTCAAAACATTCAATGGATTACCTGTATAATTACCTTTGTATTGGGATTCTTGGAATTCAAAGTTTGATCGATCCCAAAAACGGACAAAGCGCAATTTGTATTTAAAAGGTCAATGCCATGCGACACATCTTTCATTCAATTGCGGATTAAACAGGACACACTTTCTCTTTAATTTGCCATCTGCGAGCCATTATATTATGTCTTGACAGTTCAGATTCAGATTCCTTAGTCACACTCAGGCCGTTTTACACAGCATATGAGTAACATATAATATAACATTTATGACGGGAGTGAATATTTATCTATTTACATAGTAATAACTTAGTAGTAGTAGTAGTAATAGTAGTAGTAGTAGTAGTAGTAGTAGTAGTAGTAGTAGTAGTAGTAGTAGTAGTAGTAGTAGTAGTAGTAGTAGTAGTAGTAGTAGTAGTAGTAGTAGTAGTAGTAGTAGCAGCAGCAGCCACAGCAGCAGCCGCCGCCGCCGCAATAGCAGCAGCAGCAGCAGCAGCAGCAGCAGCAGTAGTAGTAGTAGTAGTAGTTGTAGTTCCTCCGTGAAGTTTGTCCCACTGCACCGGCGCCGGATTTTCCACAAAAAAAATGTTTTGTTATCTCAGTAATTAAGTGACAAATCTTTGCTAGAAGTTTCTTGTTATGTGTTGGGAAGAGTTGGAGAAATACTCGCTTATTTTGAAAGAAGTCACAAATGAATAAGTAGTGAAACTCGTCTCCGATTTCATCCTTATTACAGAGGTTGCAAACACGTTCTGCTCTGTTAGTTCCATCTCAGCGTCCCTTTTCTATTGGTAGACAATGGTTGCTTGTTCTAAATCTTGTGAACAGTATTTTGTCTCTATCGCCAAGATTTAAGCGGTACCATTCCCTTCCCCAATTTCCCTTTCCTTGATTCATTCATTCATTCATTCATTCATTCATTCATTCATTCATTCATTCATTCATTCATTCATTCATTCATTCATTCATTTGTGCGTGCCATGACTGTATAAATTGACCCTCAAGAATTTTGGTTATTGTTGTTTGTGTTTGGTTAAGGTTATGTATTACTTGTTTTCTCCAGAGGTGGCTGTGTCCTGCGCTGTCTAATATCGTTTTTATAGAGTTTAGCCATCTGTATTGTGTACCGTTTTGTTGTGAGTCTAGTAAAATGTACTTGTATAATTTAGCTGCGAGTTTAGTTTGTTTCCCGGAAATCAGTTTTAGCCACTATGTTATCATGCGTTGTTGTATCAATATTTGTATCGATGTTTCTCCTAACTCACCACATATCATGTATTTTGATGTACTGCGCTTAACGTTAAGGCGATATCTTAAGAAACCTAGACTTATTTTTTCTAATAAATTACAGGTTTCTATTCCAATTACGTCACTTCCATGTAACAGAATTGGCTCAATCATTTGATGGTATAGTTTGATATGGCAATCTAATGGCGTGTCAAGTTGTCTACCCCGGCAATGCAATGCAAATGAAGCTTTTTTTTGGCTTGTTCAATTATATTCCTTTCCGCTAAGAAACCGTGTCATGCCTCTGTTATAGGTGAAGTGTATTCCGAGATATTTGCAATTGCTAACAATTTCAACTTCTTTAGCTTTTAGATAAAATTTTAGTTTTTTACAATATCTTTCTATGCTTCCAAATACAACTACCTTGTTTTATCTACATTAATTTTAAGTTTCCTTTAGTCGCAGTATTGGTCAAAACATTTAGTGTTTCTTGTAGGTCTTAACGTGTGTTTGATAATATGGCTGTATCATCCGCATGCAGGAGCAATAACAAGTGAACGAGGGTGGATAATTCGTCTTCATCATTACCTAGTTCAAGTGGGGAGCATTTTCACCCGGGTGGGCGGGGTTGGGGGGGGGGCTTGATTTTCTTTTTTGTCGAAAGAACATTTTAGTGAGTAATATGTTTTATGCAGTTTCTATTTTTACAAACGAAACTAGCTGTCTGAACATACTGTCCAGAGATCGATTTTGGTTTGTAGGCTAAAGATAGAAGCGCCATGCCAAAATATGGTCCACACTAAACATATTGCTGCTGCGCACCTCATATTGATGTTGGCTAACGGCTAGCTAACCTCTAGATTACCGTTACCTAGATTAGGTCACTGCTGCTGCTGCTACTACCACTACTAATCACGAAGATCCGGTAATTTGCCTAGTGTGTCTGACTGGTAGTGTATCTCAGGCGGACCGCGCGTCGCTACAAGTTGCATGGGTCAGTGCATCTTTAACAGCTTTTCAAGCCCGTTACACTCGGCCCCACTTGTCGAATCTTCGAGCTAAGTGGAAAGTGTGGGCTCCTCAACAGTGGATAGATCGTCTGAGTAATATTGTCCGTTTGAGAACCAGTATGCCTATCTATTTCTCCTGCCAGATTATTATTCGTAAGCCCTAACTATAACGTCGTGTACCTATAGATGACGCCTTAGCGGGATTTACATCTAGCTGGTTCTGTCTGGATGGCACTAAGTCTGCTTGCTTAAAGTCTGGTCGGCACAAGCTTTGGTTGTTTCTTCTCTGATTGGCACTAAGTCCAGTTGCTTTCAGCTTGATTGAAGTTGCTTGCCTGTGGGGTATTTGTCTACAATCTGCTTGATTGCAAGCTGATTGAACAATCCGTTTGGTTGGTGACTGGATGAACACAGGCTAAGTGAAGAATTTGCAGGGTTGTTGCCTCGCTGAACCTAAATGGCTAAAATTTGCTTGGTTGTTGTCTGGCTGGACCAGTTTTACTGAAGTTTACTTGGTTGTTGTCTGGCTGACCCAAGCTGGACTGAAGTTTGCGTGGTGTTTGTCTGGCTTAAACAAGTTGACTGAAGTTGGTTGATTTGGCAGACTATTCTCCTGTCAATTTGCTTGGCTACTGGCTGACTGAACTTGGCTGACTCCTTCTAATCTGATTGGTTGCAGGGTGACTGAAGTTATCTGACGACAGGCTATCTCCTTCCAATTTGCTTGGTTGCAGGCTGACTGAAGTTGGTTGGTTAGCAACGTTATGACGGGTACTCAAGAGGAGCTGTTGATATGCCTAGCACCATATAAGTTGCCGGGTTTACTTAACCAAGCATCGACGTTATATAATTGACCAAATATGCAGATTCTTGTGATAGCCTTCATTCTGTCCAATGTACTTAGCTTAATTCTAGCCTGTGGGAAAAGCGTGTTGTTAACCGTGAACTAATCCGATTTGCACGTTTCAATTATTCAATCAAGTTGTAACTATTCACGATAGATCAGATTTACAATCTGTAATTATCCAGTCATGTAATGGCCTGCTTAGGCCACCCTTGTGATGCGAGTCAAATAGCCGCCGATCAATTATTCTGCAACTACTCACGACCGATTCTCTCGCCGACTCCTGAGACACGTGTGCACGAGCGACCAGTTTCATGTTACTCGCAAACAATCGACGATCTAAAATCGGCTGTCGCAGGAGCAGAAAATGTTCTACTCCTACGACTAGTTGCCAAGAATCGTGGACCAATCGTAATCGACATGAGTGTAATTTCAGGCTCATGCAGCGGAAATTATGTTCGTTAGCCAATTTGCGAAAAGTTAATACTTGTCTAAGCTATTATATTATTTTCTTTGCTCGTTAAAATGGCTATTGAATGGGTGTTTGAAGATGAGGAGAAGCTAATTTCACTATATCAGGAACATCCCTCTCTACATGCTGTTACAGAGAAGGGCAATTGTAATCGTTTGATGGAACAGAATGCTATCGAACACATTTCAAAGATCATTGGGAAGACAGGCATAGAAATAAATCTACATTCAAATAGTGTAGCCTAAATGGACCAATTATCCTGTTTCTCAAGTGATCCAACAGAAAATAACAAAATAGTATCTAATTCTATGTGACAATTTAAGCGCCGATGTCAGTTGACACGAGAGAGCTTACGATTTGGTATTGTTTGGTCGAAACTATTTGCAGGGAGTTGTGGAAAATCGAATCCAAGGTGACATAAGCTCAACATAATCGCCTAGCGACCTAAGCAGACCATTATCTGCCATAACAAATCATTGCTATTTATGTGGAGCAAGTAGTTGCTAATTAATCAACATGTTGGGAGGTCATCAACAGGCGTGCATTCGCTTTGAAAGAGTTAAAGCGCTAGGTGTTGTTTATCTATCATATGTCGGCTTGCCAATTTACAAAAATAAATAAATAAATCATGTCGATTTGCATTGGAAATTGACCACCCTGTTATAGCACTTTAAACCACCTGTGGATGTATGTAGACAACACTATCTTTTAAGTGTTCGATCGAACACTGATGTGACAGACAAACATGCACATAATCTGCTTGCTATGTAGTTATTGGGCTCAACGGCTTTGCTATCTGCTTAAAGCGCGCGCGCGTGGTGGTGGAGGTGGCGGTGGTGGCGCGCATACGTGCGTGCGTGCGCGTGTGTGTGTGTGCGCGCGCGCGCGTGTGTGTGTCTGTGTGTGTGCGCGCGCGTACATTCGATTTTTAATACAGGTAATTTGTGTACAATCTTTCTAAACTGTAGGACTGTTTCAGTGTTTCGTGAGCATCCAATATGAATGACTTCTGGTTGATGGAAACTGTCATACAAGGCTTGGGGACAACGTTTCATGTGGCCTCTACAAACACTCCTTTTTACTACATATCTATCTGTTTTCTGTCTTGGCCTTCGGCGATTACACTCATCGTCCGTGTTAATGGTGCATGACTACGAATCCGGCTAAATTCATGGCATAATATGTCTCAGATTGACTGGTATCTGCCGGTCAACTAACACACCGCTGACAGGTGTACAACATGGTTAGTAGGTTAGTAACCTATAGATATCTAACTATCCTATGTGTATATAGAAATATTCTTAAGCAAAAATAATTCAGAGGCCTTTCACGGAAACTTCGAGCGTGCCCCCTTTTTAGCAGTAGTGAAATGCTATAGAAAACGGATGAATGTATCACCCTTAGGGGTGTGGGTGTGGGTGTGAGTGTGGGTGTGGGTGTGGGTGTGGGTGTGGGTGTGGGTGTGGGTGTTGGTGTTGGTAGTTCACATCCTGAATCCGTCCTTCTGACCCCTTTGCGGCATGACAAGTTGTCCTAGGCCTGTTGTGGGAGAGGGTGGCAATCCTTCCTTCCTGGATCACAGGCGTAGAAGCGATGCCCACCAAATCTTTGGTCTGGCACTTGTCCTGGCTCCTTTGCGACAGACAATCTTGTCCTAGCCTGTCGTGGGAGAGGGAGCGACAATACTTCCTTCCTCCAGTGCTCGTGAGAACCGTGGTTAGACCGTATCCTGTCCTGTGGTTCTTACTCCTTGAAAGCTGTGTCCTCCGTAGAATTATGTAGCTCTGTAGAATTCGTCTGGCGCCAGGCAGTCCTGTCAGCTCTCCTTAAGCCTCGAGTTGGTCCTCCTTATATAGCAAGATTTGTGTTACTTACTCCGACGCTTAGTACCAATTATGATAATAAATTCTCTAAATGGATTCATAAATCATCTTTCCCTTTGATGTAGTGAGAGATAAAGGCCTATTTCTTTTCCTATATATGAAGTTTTACACCCACGCTCGGTATGATCACTTTGTGTCTATAGGTTTCGATCGAAACTGGTTTCAGTCAAACTTGTTTCGGTCAGTGTGCGGACATATACACTATGTACTTGGCTACATTATAATTAAGTCTTCTACACTTAAGCGAGCCAAGGCCGGCGTTTGATTACACCTGTCCTTACAAACTACAGAAAAATATCAGTTTCAAATATCCCAGCCAAAGTTCTTTCTCCAGTGTCTAGGTTAGACCAATGTCTAGTATTCCATATGCGCCATCGAACTGTTACTCTCATCTCCTTCCCAGGATTTAGAGCTCCAGATTGGGGCTCCCTGCTGAAATTCTTGGGCGACTCTAGTCTGAATTTTAATCACATTGGTACCTATCCTGCTGGGATAAGTTATCAAGGTAATTGGGCGGGATATGGCTTAGAGATCTAGACCGTGATCATTATTAGGGTAGAATATGGTATCATTGCCTCTTTGTTAGGTTGACCACATCTGGGACATTGTCTGGACTGCAGCCTTCCTTGGAGGCGACAATGCACAGCAATATGTTTATTACACTCCCCTGGGTCTATATGTTTATTACATTCCCTTTGAGAATTTCTTGGGCTTAGCAGGCTCTCTCCCCGGATTATTGGACATTTTAGGGCTGGGTTTGTTTCTTGTCTGGATACTTGGTCCTTTCTTGCAATGGGCTGGCTTTCTGCCAGGATCCTTGGGCATTTTTGGGCTTAACTGGGATTCTTGGACACTCCATTGGCTGTTTTTCAACTCCTTTTCTCCTTCTGACACATCCATTAAATAAGTATATTCTGTTAATTATGGTGTCTGTATGTCAGCCTTATAGCATGGAGAGCCTTCCAGACCAACACCACTTGTCTCCACTGTGTCTCCTTCCCATCCTCCCATCCATTAAATAATTAAATATCTTCAGTTTATATGTATACATCTCTACTTTTATGGCGTGGAGAGTCATCCAGACCAACATCACCTGTTGGCTGGGTACTGGACTCCTGTCTCCTTCTCATTATCACATCCATTCAATACATAACTCGTTTTGATACTTCTTCTTCATGATGATCCTTACAGCCCAAATTCTGCAGGTTGGCTGGGTAGTGGACTCCGTTTCTCCTAAATAAATAATGCCCTTGTCCTCTTATGTCACAGGGCTCAAGTACCTAATTTAAATCTATTTTTAATCTATCTTCATGGACGTGCCGTGGTTTGGCTCTCATTTGGGTGCAATCACCTCTACCGAATCCACGTGATGGTAGACAAAGTCTGGATGACTATGCGACATGGGGAACGTCTTCCATGAAATTTCAATTTCTTCAGTGGCATGTGATATCGTTGCCTGGTATTTATGTAGAAAGTCCGATCAAAGGAGACCTTTAGTCATAGGCGCAACATGGATTCCGTGATGGAAGCTGTCTCCATCTATGACCAAGGTCATCTCTGCAGTCCCGTCACAAGTCAGTATCCCACCTCCAGTACGAAAAGGAGGGTAAACCTACAGGGGGTCCCGCAGTAGGTGGTACATTGGACAACTTATAATTGTCATTGATCCGCCAGTATTAATATTAAAATTGATGCCTCTACCATCCACTGTGTCATGCAAGAACAATGCTTGGTTATTGATGCCAGATACTTGCTTTATACGAAGCTGAAAGTACAGGTCGCCTCCAATTGACCAGTTGTACCAATTCTCCCCCAAGGATGTCTGACGTGCTCGTTTGCGCCAGATTTCTCGACGTTGCCTGTCCAATTCTTCGTCCTCTTCATACCCGGGTATGCCATACCCTGGTGGGGAATCAGGGGAGAATGGAGTCCCCTCAATCACTGAAAGATGTCCATGGAGATGATGGCGAATCATCCTCTGTTGATTGGCTAGAAGGATTTTGGATTGCCTTCACTCTATAAGTCAGTCTCATCTTTAGTCTTGGTGTGGGAATGGCTCTGGTCTGTGGACCCGATGAAGATGGCCATGTGTTTTCCTCTTGCTGTGATCTGGACCTCTGGTGGTTTCTCTGATTAGGGATTACCGCTTGTCCCCTTGCACAACAGTCCTGCGGATAGTGAACAAATTCTTGGCACCAGTCACATTGATTCGGCTCCCTCGCCTTTCTTAGATGGACAGAACTCCGGGCCGTTCTCCAACCCTCAGCATCAGGTTCTGAGAGTGTCAGGGGACGACAATCGAGAGGAGTCTGTAGTACCTCTTCTGTTCTAGGCTCCCTCTTAGCATGTAACATCTTAATATACTGGCACTTGGGGGATAAACCTCTCGGAGTTGAGGACCGATACTCGACAATTATTAACTGTTTCCACATTCCTGACATGGTGGGTGATGTACATTATTCTTCCCAGGTTGGGTTTACCTGACCGAATTCACGGCCTGGTATCGACACGGCTTTCTTCACTTTCTGGTGATACCCCAAAAAGGGCTTGATCGTTGGGATAGCATACTCAATACTCGAAGAGTCATCTGTTGATTCATCATCGCTATGAAGTGATAAGGCTGACCATTTTTCTGGGTCGAGTGATTGGCAGATATTCTGAGGTGGTGCTGGTGCTTCCTGTGGCGATGGCCAATGCCTTCCACGATAGGATGTTCGTGGTCCTCTATATTCTCTATGTTCACTTTGACTGTGGGGCATAGTAGGTTGGTGGTCCTTCATGTGTGATGCTATATGGACCTGTGTAGTGCTGACCGGTACCTGCCAATTTGGCTACCCGTTTTCCAGCATTATGAACCGCCACATAGTGTCGAAAGTTGAGGCTGGGTAGTGTGGGGATCTGGGCGGCCCTGTTTGGGATGACTGTCGTCTGGCCCGGGGATGATTCGTTGGGGCTGGGTGATTCGTTCTCCAGGCTTCTCTCCTGGCATCTTGCTCATTGATGCGAGTGCCCAAGTTCCTCACCATTTGGAGAAGAGCTTCAGTCGCTACCTCTAGGGAAGCAGGCTGAGAAAAACCTCCACGGGTGTATGGGGAGAATTAGGCATTGATGCTTGTGCTGAGGCTGCGGAAGTGTAATTTAGGACGGTATTCATAAGTGGGGGAATTAGAGCTGAAGTTGTTGCATAATGCATTGGAGATCTCCAACCGGGCCTGCTGTCGTATGTTGGAGGTACATTATAAGATGGTCTCCTGTGGCAAGGTGACACATTTTGGCCTTCCATTGGGCCAACATTCATTGTACTGGCATCATGTTGCAAATTCGTTGACACCACTCCAATTACCAATATTTCCTCCCCACAGAATCACGGAATGCCACTAATCTATTATCTACTTGCTCTTGCTAGGCTCGAGCTCCAGCAGTCTCAGGCTGTGCGTTGCTTCTGCTCACACCATACACAGGACGTTCTTGCCTTTACTTCAATGGTAGATCAGTTCTGCTTTGCTGTGGCTCTTGGTGAGGCGATCTGGACCAGTCAGACCGATGTCGATTCTCCCTCGCCAGAATGTCCTCCATTTTAGTAGGCACTTGCAGAATTCACTCCAAGGTTTGTGTCGAAGCCTGATAGACATACCTCTTCAGCTCAGCATCAGGGGACAATGCATCAATGAAAGTGTCCACAGCTATTGATTCAAATTGGTCTTCTGGCAGTCCACGATATGCACGCTTTACTAACCCTTTGATTGTCTGTGCTAATTCTTGCAGTGATTCACACCTACACCCCCTAGTTAGACCCCTTCTGTGCTCTTGTCGTCTGCTCCTGTTCAGGAGTATCAAAGCCTGACTCCAGTGCATTAACTAAATCAGTGTATCTGAGTTATGTTACAGGGAGTTACATGGCTAAGAGCACTCTGACAGCGTTCCCACGTAGCTGAGTTGCCAACATAGCAAACTTCTCCTTTCAGCCCACCCATTAACCAGTGCTACTACAAATTGAGTCAGATAATCACGCAATGGCTCAGTACCATCGTAAAATGGGGGTGGGGTGGTGGCTTGATCTGCTTAGCAACCTATTGTATGGATGGAGGGTCCTCACTGGGTGGGAAAGCGCCATCCGGTGAGTCTGCCTCAAGTCCAGCAGACATGACGTTGGGTAGACAAGTCTCCATTGTGCACGGCCACTTCAGAAATTGGCTCATCATAATGCTGCCTTTGCCTCAGCTCCTGTTTCAGTAGGTCTAGTGTTTGGTACAGTTCTCCCATTACGGGCTTCCACTCATATGCAGATCGTCTAACCTGCCGGTGCCCTGCATCAATATGAGCATGTCCATAGCTATGACCTTCATAATAGGGATCATACCTGTGGGGTGGGTCATTTTCTATGCCATCATTCTGGTCGGGGACGCTCTTGCTTGCACTTTTATGGCCATACTGTCTTCCTTGATGACGCGCCGCTCTCCGGCAGTCCCACCCTTCTACATATCCCGCTGGAGGTGACATGTTATTTGGACCGCTTGAGCATGTCTCAACAATCCTACTTGGGTTTCAGCGTGCTTCGACGTGATCATTTTCCTGTTTCAACATCTATACTTGACATCGGAGGACATTGTCTGTATCGCCGCACCTCCAACTTAAGCGTACAGAAACCTAAGCGTACAGATTGATTGTCAGCTTAAATTATTCGATGCAATGATAGCCTCAATAGCATTGTATGGGAGCGAAATATAGGGTTTTGAAAAATATCAGTGATTAGAGTAAGTCCAGCTAGAATTTATGAGATATGTGCTCAAAGTGAAATGTACAACACTATCTGCAGTGGTTTATGGTGAACTGGGAAGGTATCCTTTACAAATAAACGTACAATGCCCCGCCCATCACTAGCTAAGCTCCACTCACACCTCGCTCGTGTTCGGATCGATCGAGCTCTGAACTCACTATCTATTTCAAGAAAACTATACAGGTAAGCTGTTGAATATTTTGAAACTAATTTGACTGGGTGCTGTTGCTGCCTAAGGCAGCAACAGCGCCCAGTCAAATTAGTTTCAAGCTATTCAAAGCATGTTTATTAAATAGCAAAGAATTACACAGACATACAATTCAGACAACGTGTCGGAGTATTTGAAATTTGGTGACGGTCGATATGGAACCATTTGTGACGTAATGATTGTGACGTCATCATACACGCGCTGAGATGATTATGACGTCATACGAGGTCAGATGATGCGTGGATACTCTTGAAAGGTGAATTAGGAGGGGGGTCAATACAAATGGGTTAAGTATGTAGAATCAATCTTAAATAACGCATGGTACAGTTACTTGTGGACCTCACAACAAATCATGGATAAAAGAAGTACAATACATAATATAAAGCAAAGACTCGTCGATCAGTTCAAACAAAAATGGCAATTCTTCGAAGAAACTCGTAAATTGTTCTTACCTACTTATTACTATATACACGGCCAAACTATTATAAATTTGAAAAGCTATTGTCAACTCCCAAATTGTCATTGCAAAGAAAACTATCCCAATTAGCTGCAAAAGTTATAGGGCACTACGGCAGAAATAGGATAGTTTTCCTCATTGTGTTTGCCGAGGTGTGCCGTACAATGAGAGCGGAGACACCAGTCGCAATAGTTACAATGAGGACTACTACGATGGCGACGACGACGATGACGACGACGAAAACGGCTACTACTACTACTACTACTACTACTACTACTACTACTACTACTACTACTACTACTACTACTACTACTACTACTACTACTACTACTACTACTACTACTACTAGCAGTAGTACTGTTATTGCTGAAAACATCTTGCTATAAACTTGTACACTTGTACATCACTAGTATATATCTATATGAATGTAAATATGTTCCCCACATACTTTGTATAAAGTCTGGGAATAATAAATGAAATTGAATTGAGTTGTTTATGCGTGACGCATAATAAACCACATTCTTTGTGTGCGTGCGTGCGTGCGTGCGTGCGTGCGTGCTTGCGTGCGTGCGTGCGTGCGTGCGTGCGCGCGCGCGTGTGTGCGTGCGTGTGCGCGTGAGCGTGCACGCGTGTGTGTGCGTGCGTGCGTGCGTGTGTAGGTGGGTGGGTTAGTGGGGATGGAGGAGGGGTGGGGCGGGGTGCAAACCTTGCTCAAGATTCAAAAGAGAATTGTATGCATTGAAAATAGTAAATGCATCTCAATGGGTAGGTTCAAATTCAAGGTCACATCAACATGACATGTTGAATGACTTATAAGACTAATTTTCACAGAATGTTATTGCTGAAGTACGTCTTTCAAACACATTAGTTAGCCTTATTCCGCATAGTATTTCATAAATTATAAATTTATAATTAGTTACCCCTCTCTATAATGTTGATGGAGCTACAGGTCTAAGATGGAATCACTCGATACATGCCAATTCTAGAATGAAATTTGAAACTATATCTAATACGTTCATAAATCTTATATTTTTCAGGCTTACGATTTTGCAGATATTGCGATGTCCAATGGTTCAAGCTGAGATTCTACCAATCTGCAACATTTCGTAGCGTGATGGAATAGAACATAGAATATTTATAATTTGGAGACTCTTTTTAGAATTTAATAAGTACTTCGTTGAATATTTTAAAATTAATTTATCTAGGAGCTGATGCTGTCTATGGCAAGAACAGATTCCCGCCAAATTACTTTAAAAAATATTCAACAGTTTATCTGTAGAATTCGTTTCTGGGAATTCAGAGTTAACATGGTTAAATACAAATAGAAGGATCCAGTCTTAGCTATGCCCTGCCGACTCCTAGTTAAGATCCATCCACACTTTCCCAACGTTGGAATCTATCGATCCATGCACTCATTGAATCACAATTCCCCATAACCATAGGCAACAACAGCACCCAGTCAAATTAGTTTCATTATATTCAACAGCTTACGTGTATAGATTTCTGGAAATTGAGAGTCATAGAGTGCAGGATTCGATCGACCCTAACCATCTACATAGTATATATATATATATATAGGCTAGATCACTCATGCGCATACCCTCTCTATGGCGCTGGTTGTCTAAGCTGGTACCCGACTCCAATTGAGCCAGAGAATCGTCAGCGAGGGTATGAGGAGTCGGGTACCAGCCTACTGGTTGTCGCGACCGCCGATGACTTGAGTTCAGTAAATCGCCAGCGCGCCTGTCCGGGTATTTTCAGATTTTGACACATCGATACAAGCTGTCAGTAACAGCTGTTCAGCTGATGTTTCATGTTATCTTGGCAACTTGGCAACAACTATCAGTGAATTGTGACATTTCTCAATACTCTTCTCATTTTTCTGACTACTTGCCAGACCCAAGCACCACGGTCTATAAAACGTCTTATTATGGCGTGCCTCTAAATATTTTCAGTACTCAGAAGAGAGACGGAACAAAAATGTTTCTAACGTCCATAGAGGATAGGTATAGTTTAATAAGGAGACACTCATGACCTGAATTTATATATCTTTATCGCAAATAAAATTTGCTTGGAGGTATTAATCTGGCAATGTATTCGTCTAGGAAACAGAATTTGCAACAAAAATACGATTCTGTTAGTAATATGGTATTCTCATTTAAACGAGATCGGCGAAAAAATACTGAACTCTGAAATTCCGCTTTTGAAAGGGCCGTGAGTGGTCTAGCCAATATATACTATTTTATCCTAACACGTACAAAGCATGGGTGGAGCTTAGCTAGAGATGGGCTGGGTTACAACCAAAACTAAAACGGGATTCATTCATTAGTATAGTAGAGCTTCTATAAAATGACATTTAGGCATACTTTCTAAATTATCTTGGAGACTTAGTTGACAGATGGTTATTGCTGCCCCTTCATCATGTTTATTAGGCCTAGATCGTAAATTAATAAAAACAATTCGTATACATTTGTGACAGACTTTTACAGTTTTGTGACGGAGCTACGTCATTTTGATTGTGACTTCAGGTAACTTATTGGCAGTTGATTATGGTGGCAGGTAATCGAGTGACAGATAGGATCGCTCCATTAGCCGACGCACTTCATGTACCTAAATTTCTGATAAAATCATTGCAGCAGTTATGACATAATACATAACTGTCCTCGTGATTGAGTGTCCAAAATTTGTGTGAAGTAGATAAATGCTCACATTGCCCATAGCTATCGAGATGGCTCTATGTCGGGACAGTACCGGGAACCTTCC
Source organism: Chaetoderma sp. LZ-2023a (assembly GCA_034401795.1). Lineage (NCBI taxonomy): Eukaryota > Metazoa > Mollusca > Caudofoveata > Chaetodermatida > Chaetodermatidae > Chaetoderma > Chaetoderma sp. LZ-2023a. The sequence goes on from CM067365.1 coordinate 9,386,051, forward strand.
ACACGACATGTTCAAGCTGTTAACATGCTCCATGTGTTATCTCTATCTGTTCTCGAACAACACTCAGCTAAAACAAAAACTTCCAACTCACCCGAGAGAACTGTTGCTAAGGAACAAGACATACCATCCAATCTCCGGAAGCTACATTTTGCCGGATATCCGGAATGGCAGCATTCGTGTATCTATCTGCACTACACTTTCTAACACCGATTGCGTTCGATGGACCGATTGTTGCGAATCGGCTCTAACGTGTTGCAAAACTCAATTGTCAGAGAAGGTTCCGTATCACAACACAAGTGATGTGACACAAACATGTCCATCGACGTGGGATGGCTATGGGTGTTGGATGATGACAAAGCCTGGAATGATAGCTCAACAACACTGCCCAAGCTATATACAACACGCAGACCCACAAGGTATGTGAATAGTTAATCGATTGTGCTGATATTCTCTCCTTCTAGATTTTCCAATCAGTTTCTAGTTAGATTTAACCGACGTAAAGATATAGTAAGTGGCATATCAACACTTTCATGACGAAGCCGGCTAAGACCGGCCTCGGCAGTGGTCTCGCGGAATTTCTATTTGCAGGCAAAGAGATTATTAAAAAAAAATTTGCACTGGACTGACTGGCTCGGTAACCGAGCCAACCATTCCATTGATAAATATTAAAAAACCGCCTTCTCTTGGCCTAAAAATGGCCACTCAATAAGGAAATATTTTGATTTTTCTTGACCAAACTTAGACATTAAAGATTTTAAAGATGTTAGGGTGCAAAGGTCAGGTAATTATCAGTTTATCAGGCATAAGCATACATATGTAGATTGCCACGTGAATTCGCAGATGGTACGAAAGTTCTTAGATGAACATTAGTCTGGTTACCAAATCCTGATTTTTACCCACGCCTTGCAAAACGCGATACCTAGTTGTTTTCACTTGGTTTTGTACCTCTGGTGTGTCCTAGCTACAGAGCCGGATTACCGCAAGGGCTAATGGGGCTACAGCCCCGGGGCCCCAAAAGATAAGGGGCCCCCCAAATCAAACACAATTATCGCATTTTACCAACTTGAACGTTTTAATCCCGGTATCTCACTTTTACAATCACGATACATGTAATCTGTTGAACATGCTGTCGAATATTTTGAAACTAATTTGACTGGGCGCTGTTGCTGCCATTGGCAGCACCAGCACCCAGTCGAATTAGTTTCAAAATATTCAGCAGCTCACCGGCATATTTTTCTGGAAATTGATAGTCAGGGAGTTCAAAGATCCATCGATCCCAGCACGAGCGTGGTGTGGGTGGAGCTTAGATAGAGATGGGCGGGGCCTAGCTAAAACTGGAAAGGTTCATTGAAATCACACTTACAGTAAGTAGCATCATAAGGGGTCCCTACAACTATTTAGTCCTGCGACACAACTAGGCTTAATCCGGCTCTGCCTAGCTACAGATATGAATAATACCATCCTGGCCCCTCTGGGGCAAATTGAGAAATCCAAGATGGCGTACAGGATTGCTGCCACAATACGGAACTGACTATATTTCTGTCTTCAGACCGGATAGGAAGATAATTCTGGTGGCTATGACCAGGTTTGTAGGGTTAACACATCTTGTGTTAACTTAAGCATTTAATCGTGAAACCGGCTAAAACAATCGTTTAAACGGTGTTGAGGTAGGCCTATGCCCATTTGCAGGATAAGAGAAGATTATTTTTGGAAATTTACCACTAGAATGACTGGCTCGATTACCGAGCCGAGCCAGTCATTCCAGTAATAAAATTTCAAAAATAGTCTTCTCTTGGCCTGTAAATGGACAGTGATTATTCAGAAATTAGAATTTTCTTGACCGTATATTGTTCAAACAGCCTTCATTTGCAGGACAACTGAGACCTTTTTGTAAATTCCATTGGAAAACATGTATAAATTGTCTTCAATTGAACTGCACATGGATTAAGTTCAATGGGCAACAACCTCTTCTTTATTAAATGTTTAATTAATACATAAGTAGTATTTTGAGAGCTTCGAGGCGCGGTTGACACAAGAGGGGTTAATGAATCCAGATTTTACTATTCACAAGATATGGGTTATTCCGTCAGCCATATCTAAGATGATTGCCATGATGGCTCCTGTGAAACTAAAACGTTGCAATAGTTTAGCTTCCAGATGGGATATACGAATAACTCTGGTGTCTATAAACGATGGGCACCGTCATATATATCTTCAGTCATCGCATCAATGATATATCCAAGATGAGAGATAATGGCACTGCAAGGAGGAAATGGAAGCTAGAAAAATCTCAGATTTGAAGGACGGAGACAATCAGAGAGAAGGTAAATATCTGCATTGATCTACTAAATCGAGGACGTCATGGAAACATTGCCAATGTTGTCACAGGAAGGCCCCCCAATGACAACGTACATGCAGACAATGAGGTGGTGATAGACAAAGTGCAGACGGTGACATATGAAGAAAATCTGCGTGACAGTTTCCATACTACTCTATTCAAAATCGTTGTAGCTATAGCTGAGAACAAGGAAGGTGTGAATATGGCTTTTACTGCCTTATTCGAAACCGAATCGATGTATTGAAGAGTCAAAATTAAATTTTCCATAAGCTGTCTCCAGTGCCAACATGGTGACACGCGTGTAACTAAAACAGAATCTACACTGAAGCAGAAACACTCAGTTCGAACATCATGCAAACAAGCTGTTTTAATCGTAGATGGTTTTGTACTTATCTGGATCATTCACTGGCCAACTAATGCCACAGTCCAGTTCTTTATTAGTAGCTGTATAGCATACATTATCAAAGAACTTAGTCAAGGTGAGTATCGTGAGTTCCCATGCATGTCAGCATGCAAGTGGAAAACTTACCATCACATTAGATACCCCTCCTCTTCCTGCTCAGAAATTCGTTCTAACTATAACAAAGAATAAAGTCCAGAAAAAATCGATTTCATTTGTTCTCAACCTCTAGATGTATCCTCCAAAACTGCAGGCTATTAGCACTGCATACATCCACAGACTTGTAGTTACAGGATCCAGCCTTCCTCACATCAGGTTCTAATTGGAGTATTGCTGAAAAGTGAAGCAGATGTTATCATTGTAGTGTAGCCATAGCACCTGACAACCTACATGCCTGTTTCCTGCAAGCATGTGCTCGAGAACTCTCGGGAATGTTGGCCTCCATCTATCAACAATAACTCGATACAGGATCACAACGCAATCTGGCGAATAACTAATGTAGTACCTATTTTAAAAGGTGGCCTAGTAAACCAGCCAAGCATAGACCAGTATCATTAACATCAATATATTCTAAAATGCTGGAACGTATCCTAGGCTGTAATGTCTAGAAAGATTTAGGAAAGATAAGATCCTCACAGACAATCAACATAGATTTAGATCTGTGAAGATCCTGTGAGACACAATTGCTAATAACAACATATGAACTTGCAATATCACTGAACCGAGCAATTCAAACTGACATCACCGTCCTGGACTTTTCCAAGGCCGTTGATAAGGTTCCTCGCCAACGCCTTACAAGCAAGGTCGCTCACTATGGTATACAACGGAATACCTGTCTTTGACTATATAGATAGAATCATCCCATTTGGGATACGCATCAGAAGTACCCCACGCAGAATATAGACGCTGAGAAGCGAAGGGCGGCACGCTTTGCCTCAAATACGCCCCACCGATGTCACCAGCGTAATTCAGTGACCTCGATTATCACAGATCTGACATAGAGCAATGGAGGACTGCCGTACGAAGGCAAGTCTGAACATGCTCTATTTAACGTGTGAATAGTATTGTGCAAGTGCTATTGGATTACTATCCAACCATAGATGCCCGTAAACACAAACCTCGAAGCAGCCAAAACAGCATGCGTTTCACCCTTTACCAAGCCATAGTGGATGTATACAAACACATTTTAGAGGACAGTTGCGGTCTGGAATCAGCTCCCAGCTCGGAGAGTCACTCAGCCAATTTAAGACCAAATCGGCTGCTACTGTTGTGTAAACTAACAAGAACTTCTTGTAAATAGTGTTCATGCAGAGAAACACACGAATCCTGGCACGTGCCTCGGCAAAAGTCTATATTAGATGTTATGGAGTATTAGATCCAGATTGTACAGCAAATGGTCACTATAGCAACACATGTATCATCAAGCAGCTGTGAAATATGATGATACTAATGCGTATATAATCCGTTGTGTGTACCACAAGCAAAACTTGACATGTGGATACTTTATTAAGGCAACCAGTCCACAAATAGATCTTGCGGATATAGCGGTTATAGTTCGAAAGCATGTTGCAATCGGAGAGAGAGAGAGAGAGAGAGAGAGAGAGGAGAGAGAGAGAGAGAGGGAGGGAGGGAGGGAGGGAGGGAGGGAGGGAGAGAGAGAGAGAGAGAGAGAGAGAGAGAGAGAGAGAGAGAGAGAGAGAGAGAGAGAGAACTGCATGGGTGGCATCATTCAGATCTGTAATTAGGACACCTCAATGGTACAGAATCAAGTGAAACCAACTAAGTATTGCATTTTGCTAGCAGACTGTATGGAAAACCGTAGATTGCTGAGTATACATGCGAATTCGACGATGGATATGTGTAATTTACTGGATGTAATGGGGGAAATCCCGTTTATATGGCAATCAAAAAACGTCATAATCAACACAGTCACATGTATGGTGACGTCATAATCAATTACGCCATAGTAACTTTATTTAGTGCATCTTAAACGCTTACTAGTCAGTGAAGTTGTACGAATTTTATGTCTGTATTATTTAATAAACATATTGTTGAATATTTTGAAACTAATTTGACTGGGCGCTGTTGGGCAGCAACAGCACTCAGCCAAATTAGTTTCAAAACATTCAACAGCTTACCTGTGTAGTTTTCTGGAAATTGATAGTTAGGGAGTTCATGGATCGATCGATCCCAACATGAGCTAGGTATGGGTGGAGCTTAGCCTGAGGTGGCGGGGAATAGCTCAAATTATAAAGGTCCATTGTAGATACATTAGGTGGGATAAATTGGGTATGGGTGTGTGGAATGATTGTTGAATCGACGGTCTCGCATGAGGGTGGAATTGTGTGGGAGATGTGTATATACTTAAATAGAGTTTGATAGATGCATTGCTGCCGGATTGTTTAATCCAGGCGTACAATCGGTTTGAAATGATCATATCGGTACTTCTAATATAGGCCCTAAGTAGTTCTTACACGCTATAGACTATTATCCCCCACGCACTAACGCAGCGAGTTGCTCAATCATGTATTAACGTTATTACCAATAGGGTAGGGAAAGAGGGTATTGCGATCGGGTCTGTCCGTCTACTAAATCGATTTGGCTCTCACTTTAACACAACGAAGGAACGTGCCATTCAAGAAGATTTCCAGACTTGGACCGTGATCCGGATCGGATCAAATTCTGGATCTATGAATCTCTCAGAAATTAGTGATCCGATTTGGCTCAAATTTTAACACAAGAAGGGGGTGACTATACACAAGGATTCCAAAACTTTTATCGCAACTCGGATAAATCCAGAAAATCCGGAAAATCTGAAAAATTCCGAAAACATTGTACATTTGACAAAAATGGGAAGGCGAGAGTTTGCAATCTCTGATTGCCCTTGTTGTTATATTAACAGACACATGTAGAATGACCAAACAGTGCTCATCGGTGGCGAGTAATGATAGCAAACGGTGCTCATCGGTGGCAAGTAATGATAGCAAACGGTGCTCATCGGTGGCAAGTAATGATAGCAAACGGTGCTCATCGGTGGCAAGTAATGATAGCAAACGGTGCTCATCGGTGGCAAGTAATGATAGCAAACGGTGCTCATCGGTGGCAAGCAATGATAGCAAACACTGCTCATCGGTGGCAAGTAATGATAGCAAACGGTGCTCATCGGTGGCAAGTAATGATAGCAAACGGGTTAAGACAGAGGGTATTGATGGATCCATTTTTACCTAAGCTCCACCCATGCTTTGCGCGTAGCAGCAACAGCACCCAGTCAAATTAGTTTCAAAATATTCAACAGAACCTTTATTAAATAGTACAGACATAAAATTCGCACAACTTGACGGACTATTATGCGTTTATGAAGGACTACATGCACGCTATTTCCGAAAAAGTTGGTCTCGATACCAGGATGTTTCATAATAAGGAGAGGTTAGTGACCTCTCCGGGATGTAGAAATTGTTTGAGTGTAGATGGTCACGAAAGCTACACTCAAACAATTTCTACATCCCGGAGAGGTAACTAACTTTTCCTTATTATACATGTACGTTGATTATGCCTTCATGTAACGTACCGGTAGCTGATTATGACATCATATGATGATCTGAGAAACTGCATTCCTCCATTAGACGCTATCATAAGCTTTGAATAGTAAGCTGTTGCATATTTTGAAAGTAATATGGCTGGTGATGTTGCTGCCTATGGCTGCAGCAGCTTCCAGTCAAATCAGCTTCGAAATATTCAACAGGATGTTTATTAAATTGCAAATTCATCAAAGTCTACAATTCGTATACTTGTCTGACTGACTTTTTGATTTTCGCGACGGAGCTATACGACATTTTAATTGTGACGTCAGCTAATATGTGACGTAACTAATTATGACGTCAGATACTTGAGTGACAGACCGGATCCCACTATTTCCGATCATTCCCGATCATGTTAACCAATCACCCAGATAACACAGCTTACTGGACCGATGCTTGGCCGATACGTGCCGATATTTTCAGTATCAGGCCGTTATCGACCCATCGTCCTATTGTACGATCCTCGCCCGCCCACTCCGTTCCCGTATCGAGAACGGCATAGCTATGTCAGTTGGCGTATGTTAGTACGATGTTATCGGCCGGGCATCGGCCCAGTAAGCTGCGTTATCATGGCAATGGTTATCTTGTATTGTCCTCAGGAGCTAGGCGTCTAGACATGCCTCTATTACGTGTGCTATCCGCAGACTATAAATGGCAACATTCTTTGTTCAGGATAAATGTCAACATTGATTAGGTGATTAGATGAGAAAATGTACCTCTACCTGATGCGATTAAATTTGTAACCCATTTTTTTTACATAAACTGGCTGACAACAGCCCCCACGATGGCCTCGAGAAATGCCCATTTGCATACCAAGACAAGACTATTTTTTAAAATTTACCACAAGAACGACTGGCTCGATAACCGAGCCAGCCGTTCCTGTGGTAAATTTTCAAAAATAGTCTTTCTCTCAGCCTGCAAATGGACATTCAATAAGAAAATGTTTTGATTTTCGTGAACATGTTTAGACAACAAAAGGTTAAAACAGTAACGCGAACATATGAATTTTCCCCCGATGTTAATAAAATGTTATTTACTAAACCTTTGGTCTGTTATCGTTGAATAATGGTTGTATTAATTTACATTGCTTCGATAAAAACCACTTAACATCCACGTGTTATGTTTATGTTCATATTGAAATATGCTGTAACCTATTTGCTATATATGTAATGTGCTTGCCCATGTCCTCAGCCCCAAGTAGCTGTATGTTCATATTGAAATATGCTGTAACCTATTTACTATATATGTAATGTGCTTGCCCATGTCCTCAGCCCCAAAGTAGCTGTATGTTCAGGATTCACGACAGGGTAGGATTTTAAACTGAAACTGTGCGTCATATCGTGAGCAAGAGCAATCACAGAGTGCAGACCCTCCATATAATAGAAAGTCTATTATTGTTAGTCCGCAAAGGTTTACTGGAGTAATCAGAAATGAATGTTATATACCTTATTCACAATGCTTGTAAAGAGATTTAGAGTCGTAAACGTGTATTTTGGGTCACACTTTCTAGACAGTAGACATCAGACACAGACTTGCTACATGTTTATCAAAAATTTATTACATAGGCCTACAATAGTTTCATCAAGTCATCCTTGGCCCGACCCACCCCATAAAACCGATATACGGTTTAAACCGGTTTGAAAATTGACATCGTCACATTATGCCAAACCGCGCAGCCTTACTACATTGCCTTCAAGTTTTTGTTACATTGTAAAAACTTTCGGATTTTTCCAATCTTCTTCGCATTTTCCATATGTTTTCGGATGACGCCCACAGTTGTGGCCTCCTAGTGTTGAAGCTTGAACCAAATCGGACCAGTAGTTTCCGAGATATCCACAGACACAGAATTTGAATGAACATGGATCCGGGTTGTTTTATCGTGATCATGACCAAATTCTGGTATTCGGTGTGGACCGCAGTTTCCTTCGTTATGTTATAAATTAAACTAAATCGGATAAATATTTTTGGAGATACATCCCCGGACAAACAGACAGACACACAGACAGACAGAGCCGACCGCCATATCCTCTTCCCCTTGCAGGGCGAGGCTAATTCACCTTTCCCGAGTATCCCTCCATCATCTGACCTCATATGACGCCATAACCAGCTTAGCTAGAGATGGGCGGGGCATAGCTAAAACTGGAACGGTCGATTATGTCTAGCATGCATACATACATACTCATAGACGTATATGGGTTGGCATGCTTTTTAAGCAAATCATACTCATCCTGGCGCATCTATAAAACACTTCACATAGGGAATAAACACATTTTGAAGATTTACTCCAGGAAAGGACATATCAAATTAATCTACAATTGAAAATAGGTCAGTTCGCTTAAGTAATTCTATAACTTAATTATTCGTATGCTTATTCAGAAAACATCAAAGCAAACCGAGAACAAATTGCAACATTTGAATTTTACAAGCACTAAGAGACATAATAACTGCACTTGGAATGATTTAACCATTTCATGACGAAGCCCGCCAAACCGGCCTCTGCAGTGGTCTTGTGAAATGTACATTTGCGGGCCAAGAGTAGACTATCTTTGAAAATTTACCACTGAAATGACTACGTCGGTAACAGAGCCAGCCATTCCCGTGGTAAAATTAAAAAAATTCGTTTTCTCTTGACATGAAAATGGACATTCAATAAGGAAATATGTTGATTTTCTTGACCGAACATAGACATTAAATGGTTAAAAGCGTGCATTCTTATCTTTTGCAAAAGTTGAATTGTTTCTGCATAAAAATAGTGTTAAAAGCAACAGAAAAATTTATATAAATTGACAGATTAAACTGAAATTTGGTTTGAATTTCCGATGCACATGTTTTAAATCTGAAAATATTGGAGAAAGTAGATGCTACCTGGCTTGGGCGCAAGTCAGAATGCAATGGACCTTTCCATTTTCAGCTATGCCCCGCCCATCACTAGCTAAGCTCCCACCCACACCTCGCCGTGTTGGGATTGATCGATCCCCAAATGCCCTAGGTATCAATTTCCAGAAAACTTTACAGGGAAGCTGTTGATTATTTTGTAACTAATTTGACTGGGTGCTGTTGCTGCCTATGGCAGCAACAGCGCCCAGTCAAATTAGTTTCAAAATATTCAACGGAATATTTATTAAATAGTAAAAGCAAACAATTTGTACAACAATGCATAGACCGTCTTCAAATATGCGTTCGTAACGTACTTATCGACGTCATTCATGACGTCATTCATTATGATGTCATTTTACACATCACACAGTTCATTATGACGTCATATGATGGGTGGGTACTCTGGAAAGGTTAATTGCACTTGCATCTAATGCATCTATGTGACATTTTTTAAAAGGAAATCTCACCTTATCTTATACTAACTATTCGGGTGATAGAATTTCCCACCCGTAATCCATCCCTGGCATTCTAGCTTCCTATGGTGCCGACAAAGAAAGATATTCAGGCTTTAGTACCTAAATGTTGCTACATCTCTACAGCCCATGATGGCTGCCATGATTTACTTTTCAACCAATAAATAAAAGCCTAGCACGTCTGCCTCGGGATGTACGCTAAGTCATAGAGGTGCCAGATATAGGTTGGCAATGTGATATAAAAACAGTCTTACAGGTAAGCCATTGAATATTTTGAAACTAATTTGACGGGAATTTGTTGCTGCCATAGGCAGCAACAACCTCCAGTCAAATTATCATCAACATATTCCAAGAGATGAGTATTACATAATAGGCAGCGACAACCTCCAGTCAAATTATCATCAACATATTCAAAGAGATGAGTATTACATACTAGAGAATGTAATGCATTGGCACTTACATGACATCACACACTATATCGTTTGAGGAGACAAAATGGTGGCGTTCACTGCTCAACATTTATGCGCTATTACAAAGCAGATAATTGTGATACAGACACGGGAATGTGACAGTAAATGAATGATATGGAATCTATAAACCATAATCTATCTGTACAATACAACATTTGAAGTGGGATTCGTATCCCTTTAACATTTGCACTTGCACTTACATTTAAATCACATGGACTTGATTTTCACATGGATTTGAATACACAATATTTTCAATTGCTGCATCTATCTAATAACGCAGCTTACTAGGCAGATATACCGGGCCACATTGGCCCAATATTGGGGCATTGTCCCAGTACCAGCCGAGCAACCTGCGTTACAAGGGCTATGTAATTATATTTCTTACTCAGTGTAGGTTGAAACCTTAGGACCACGTGACTTGGTGCATCTATCTAATAACGCAGCTTACTAGGCATGTACTGGGACAATACCGGGCCACATTGGCCCGGTATTGTCCAGGTACCAGCCCATCAACCTGTGTTACAAGGGCTATGTAATTATATTTCTTACTCCGTGTAGGTTGAAACCTTAGGACCACGTGACTTGGTGCATCTATCTAATAACGCAGCTTACTAGGCATGTACCGGGACAATACCGGGCCACATTGGCCCGGTATTGTCCCGGTACCAGCCCATCAACCTGTGTTACAAGGGCTATGTAATTATATTTCTTACTCGGTGTAGCGGTGAAACATTAGGACCACGTGACTTGGTAACTACGTCTATATTTTCCCTTTGCAAACCGCAACAGTATTGTCAACGCTTAGTCTATCATCACATATCCGACCTCTCACAATATTTCTTATACCCTCAGGATAAGAATACGTATTCAGTGAATCAAAGGCAACCTGGGTAATTTTCAGATCATGTGTCTGTCGTTCGAGACGGCGTCTAATAATGCATCATTTTCCTGTTTTGTTCTGTGATACTTAGTGGTTCTGACGCATATCTTGTTTCTTAACTCTCCTCGTTGAAACACCGGCGTATAAGCCATGAAAACAAATTACCCCGTCTTTCATTGAGCTTGAATCTATATTATTAAACCCAACAATTCTTCCACGACCATGCCCGTGGCAGAAGAATCTTGTTTAAATCAATATGTCCGTCCGCGTTTAACTTAACATTTCCTGTTTCTGTTAAGGTTAGCTTTGAGTCAAAGACGGTCTTTGAATTGAATTGAAGTAATACAATCCGTATATGATATAATATGCTCTCCAGAAAAGAACTATGTCGTAGTCTATTAATACGTGTTCTAAAGGCGATTTACTTTCTATTTTACTCTCTAAGACCGTGTTCTCACTAGAGAGTTAATCAGGAATAACGCCACACCTCAGTCTCTAGTGAGAACACGGTCTAGGATGCAAAAAGATGATAATAATACGGCTTATATAGACAGTTTTAATCAAGTTGACTATCTTTCTTCTAACGAGAATGGAGGAATCCAGTTTTAGCTACGCCCCGCCTATTTTTAGCTTAGCTCCGCACACACGTGGCCCGTGTTGGAATCGATCTATCTCTGAACTCCCTCAGAAAACTATACAGGTAAGCTGTTGAACATTTTGAAACTAATTTGATTTGGTGTTGTTGCTGCCTACGCCCAGTCAAATTAGTTTCAAAATAGTCAACAACATGTTTATTAAATAGTAAAGACGACATACAATTCGTACAAGAACGCTTTAGTCCGCCATCAATTATGCGATCGTGACGAACTTAATTACACCATTCAGAACTTTGTTGATTATGACGTCATCATACATGTCACGTAGTTGATTATAACGTCATATGATTGATGGATAAACTGGAAAGGTCAGTTCTTTATATCATCGCCATCTTCAGTTGCCTCAATCATCGCGATAAGCAACAACTCTTATGTCACCATCTGTGGTGCCATTACATAATATGCGCACTTCTACCAAGTGAGAGTGCGGGCACATCCGCCAAAGGTAAAGAGCCTGCATTAGCAATTCACCTTTCCAGAGTATCCGTCCATCATCTGACCATCTACCTAGGTGCCGTACGACCACACCTTGAGTATGGATCCAGCTCATGGATGACAGCAGCTAAATCTCATCAACAGAACCTCGACAGAGTACAAAACCAGGCACTGCGCATCATCACTGATGGAATGAGATCAACACCAATAGAAAAAATGGAGCAGACAGCAGGCACCCCCCGACTTAGTAAAGGAAGGGAATGCAAAGCACTGATCCAAGCTGCAAAGTTCAAATCATTCAGCACCCACCCGATGATGATCAGACAAGCACAGCTGTCATCAGGAAGACTTAAAAGATCGAGTTTTGTGAAAGAGACAAAAGCACTTCAAAGGAAACACCAAGAAATGTTGCCAGCACAAATAGAAGACCCAAACCACACCCTTGATCCTCCACCCTGGGAAAACAAACTAGAGAGCATAGCTATTCGCACCACAGTACCCCATCTCACAACCAAAGATGAACACAGTGATGTGAGCAAGAAGGCCCTGACGCTAGCCATGCTGGAGAAAATGTACCCTCAGGAGACATGGATAAGGATCTACACAGATGGATCAGCCAAAGATGCAATTAGGAGTGGAGGTGCCGGACTGCACATACAGTATCCAAACGGACAACATGAGTCAGCTGCAATACCGACAGGCAAACACTGCACAAACTACAGAGCTGAAGTCGAAGCACTGGTCCATGCAGCTAATACCATCAGCAGAACAGCAGACCCTATTGCACAGATTGTCTTTTTATCTGATGCCCGCTCCGTCCTTGAGGCTATCACCAAAGGTAAGCTGCCACAACTTGAAGAAGCATTACAAACCATCAAATGCTTTCGGATAGCATTGCAGTGGATCTCCTCACACTGTGGAGTCCAAGGAAATGAGGAAGCAGACAAGATGGCAAAGGTGGGTGCAGAAGAGAATCAGACAGAAAACATGGTTACACATACAGAGATGAAGACTATCACCAAGTCACTTTATAGAACACCTCAATCAGAAGATGCCTACCATCATCTCTCGAGGCCAGAGCAAGTGACCATTTTTCGTCTCAGAACTGGACATAACAGACTAAACCAACACATGTACAGGCGGTTCCACCTTACGACATCGCCCGCTTGTCCTTGTGGAGAAGCAGAACAGACCACAGAGCACAAACTTCAATGTTGCAGTACGTATCAGCTGCTGAGAGAAGAGATCTGGCCTTTGTCAACCTCTTTTCTTGAAAAGCTGTATGGGCCTGTGGAAGAACTGCAGAAAACCACAGATTTCATCTTGAGAACGGCTCTCCAAGTGTGATACCAGCAATCGAAAAGAAGAAGAGGAATCTGATCTCGTATGACGTCATAATAAGCTCCGCGCTTGTATGATGACGTCACAATCATTAAGCCACAAAGGTTTCCACATAGACCGTCATCAAATCTCAAACAGTCCGACACGTTGTATGACTTGTATGTCTTTGTAATTCTTTGCGATTAATAAAAATGCTGTTGAATATTTTGAAACTAATTTGACTGGGCGCTGTTGCTGCCTTCTTATATGTTTAGTTTTATAGAAATGGAAGGTGTTCAAAGATTGATCGACCCCAACACGAGCGAGGTGTGGGTGGAGCTTGGCTAGAGATGGGCGAGGCATAGCTAAAACCGGAACGGTTCATTGCATAGCCACCCAAGGCATGGAAGAAAATAACTGAACTCTTCTGAATAAGCTCAAACAATTAATATTTACCATCATACAGTACAACCTTTGGTCAGTTGTAATAATAGTGCACCCACGCCACGTTTCATTCACAAATCTGTTAACTTCCAGCAGGGTACTCATCAGAGTCGTTGTATCAGACGCAGATCTGTCTTAATCAGTGGCGTAGCCAGGTTTTCACTTCAGGGGGAGCGAGGTCTAAAAAGGGGCCACCCCACTTGAGCGAGGACTTAAAAGGCGCCACCCCGCATACCAATTAGTCATCGGAATCTGCTTAAATCTCTTTAATAAAGAGACAATAGCATCCCAGCATCGCCAATTATTTTATTCTACCGAGAAAGTAGCGTGTATTTTACTATTCTTTGTCTTGATGTAACGTAATTAAAACAAAAAGTCTCAACACAGCGATGACCAAGCATGACAAGAAGACATTAACAACGTTGTAAATTCAAATAGTTCTAATTTTCAACGTAGATTAACTTGTTAAAGATGGCTTGGGAGTTGGAACGTCTAGAAACCTGTATGTGTTACGGACATAATATAGGCGCCACAATTGGGAAGATTGGTCCAGGGGGGTGGGGAGCGGCGAGCGCTCCCCTGCTCCCCCTGGCTAGGCTACAGGTCTTAACAGAGTTCAGGGCACTGGGCTCAAGAAGAATAACCCATAAATGGTGTGGGGGTCCGCCCCAGAAATATTTTTTAATCTAGAGGGCCACAGATGAGATTAACCACACGCATGGAGGTATACATGAACATTTGTGTGGTTGTCAAATTATTCTATTTTTACCTCAAAATTGGAATAGTTAACATACACATTAGCGGTTCCGGTTAACTTATACTGGAGATTTAATGATTGTAATGTGGAGAGATAGTGAGAAGTGATGAGCGCCGACTCCAGTACCTATGAAGTAAAAGGGTAAGTATCTTTATCATACAATCTACTTATACTCTCCTTGAACACATACAATCTTTTATAAAAACTTATATTATAAAGTAAATTTACGGATAACCATTGATGGAAGGTACACATTTCAGTCAACATCGAGAGTAGTTTTAAATTATTCAACACGTCTATATCTTGAAATAGAAATTCGGGAATCCCCGAATGCCCTAGCTATCAATTTCCTGAAAACTATACAGGGAAGCAGTTGAATATTTTGTAACTAATTAGACTGGGTGCTGTTGCTGCCATAGGCAACAACAGCGCCCAGTCAAATTAGTTTCAAAATATTCAACAGAATATTTATTGAATAGTAAAAGCAAACAATTTGTACAACAGCCCATAGACCGTCATCAAATATGCGTTCGTGACGTACTTATCGACGTCATTCATGACGTCATTCATTATGATGTCATTGTACACACCACGCAGTTCATTATGACGTCATATGATGTGCGGGTACTCTGGAAGGGTGAATTAAATGACCATCACATGTAGCATGTTCATGGCTATAGCCGCTCTACGTATATATTCTACCATGTTTTCTCATAGGCAATGGGCATAGTAGCCATGTCTCTACCTCAAACACCCTGGGTCAGAGAGTTTGAGATATAGATACTATTCCATTACATAATATAATAGGATAGTATCTGTATCTCAGGCTCACAGATGTATGGTGTTTGAGTTTGAGCCATGTGTGGTCAGGTAGCCGCCGTCCCACGCCTGTCTCCGTCCGAGGGGACTGCGTGGCCTGTTGTCGCACAAGCTGTCCTCTCCTTCGAGTCCCTCAAACTCCGGGCCGGGGCACCAGTCAGGCATGGCCGGTGCGCCGAGGCGGAGGCTGTCCATCCACGTGAGTCATCCAGAGTGACTCACGGGTATCTGTTCTGGTCTCAGGGCTTGCGACACCATCCCCTTGAAGTGAAGTTGGGACTCCCTCACCAAACGTTTGCTGACCAGAGCGGCCAGCCATCTCCTTGAAGACGCACAGGTCCAGCTGGACATCTCTGACACGGCAGTGTGTGAGTTCGACGCAACCTTCCAGAAACCTGGGCTTTCTCCAGAAGTCTGGGTGTCAGTCTCGTCTCCACTATTCTCGGGCAGAAGTTCGGAACTTGGAACGGCCATCCTTTTTATCCGTCGCCGTCGACGTGCAATCTACCGCTCGTCTACTTTCTTCTTTTCCTTTCCTTTCAGTCTGAGTGGAGGAGGGTCGCGCCGATGTGTATGTTTGTTGCGGCGGAAGCTGTTTGCAGCAGAAGTGGTCTGTGTTGAGGTGGCGACTGTCGTCGCTGCGGTTATGGAGGCAGCAGTGGTCCCTGTGGTGGTGGTTTCTGTGGCAGAGATTTCTGTGGTAGGAGATGGTAGGAATTTTTGTGGCAATGGCGCTGACGGTGGCTCTGTTGGCGATGAGGGAGGCGAATCTCCCTGTTGTGCGTCATCGAAAAGACGTCCCCAGGCTGATGAGTGGTTCCTTCCGAGAAGATGGACCCAGCCAGGATAATCCTGTGGGTGCGGATGACGTGCATGTGAGATGGGAGGAAAGGGTTGCAGGTGGCTCTTTTCACCGCAGGTGTTTTTTTATCTTTCCTGCCTGCATTCGAGCCAAGCTCTTCTTAAGCGTCTCTCTCGGGTGCTAGTGTGTTGAGGAGGTGAAACGGGAGTGAGAGACAGGGTGCGATGGCGCTTGAGAGGTGGGTAGGCATGTGAGGTGGTGATGAAACGACGGTCTCTCGAGAGGGCCCTAAGAGAGAGGAAAGGGGTTCAGTTGGAGTGCGGGTGAGAGACACCAGACTTTATTATTTATCCCGAACAGTCAGTACATCGCTAACGGTTGGTATTCGTTCCATCGGTCTATATATATTTACATAATCAAATTCCTTGACTATGAAAATTTGTTCTCAACACCAAAAGTGTATAGCTTTCTTATATTTTGGCATCCATTTTGATGACCATATTTATATCTTCGAAATGCCCAAGGGTACAAGGTCGGCACCATTTAGATGCACCCAAATTTCAAGGGCCCCCCACTTGACATACTCATTCTTCTTTGTGTTCATTTCTGGGGCCTCTGCCTAACTTCAAGTTACACGCATAGATACCACACCTATAATACAGCTGATAAATAAGTCAATACGCATTAGGCAGTAATGTCTTCCAATCCTATTATGTTCAAAATATTCAACATAATTCTTTACTATGTGTTTGAAATATTCTAAGCTGTTTCAGAGCTGTACTGTATAAGACTGGCATGGCCTAATCACACAATATTCTGACATCAGCCCCCACACCCACCCATGCCACCCCAGTATCATTACAGTTGAAATGGATTCCATCTTTCTGTCCTAATGGCAGTTTCTAGGTCGGGGTGGGGTTGGTGGCTGGGGTGGTAGATTTTCAGGAACTTTGCACAGCGCCCCGTGAGTCTTATCCTCAGCCCTGCTCACTGGGCAACTATATCGGAAAGGCTCTAATAAATCCAATGCAGTATCCAGCTTCCTTCCCACAATTCATTGCATTTACTACCGTTTAACGTTAACCGGAACATTATACCTGATACAGTGTTCCGGTTAACCTTAAACTGTAGTAAGCACAATGAATTGTGGAAGGTTGTTTGGAGACTAAATGTTCCAATCAGCATTCAGCATTATAAGATTTCTGAAAACAATACATACATGACTATAATATGTGTTCATTGTTTGTCAGCATTTGCGTACAAAGACTGCACTGTCAACGGAAGTTGGTGGAGGAATCCACAATCAAACAAGGAATGGACGAATTACAGCACGTGCGTTCCGAATACACTTCCGGTGAGTAAATTACAGTAACGCCTACCTTAAGCTCGATCGATACACACCATACAACACGTTGTATGCAATAAAAAGCTGGCTGAAAAAAATAGAACAGTGTTCTATTTTCATCTAACATTTTCATCCAGCCTTTTAATTCAACAAGTTGCATACAACACGTTGTCCCGTGTTTATCTGTTTCATACAACTTTTTCATCCAACATTTTACATGAGCAATCAATTGTCCCACTATAATACACAACCAATCAATTGTCCCAATTTGATACACGTCATTTACATCACCATCTCCATGTACGCCATTTACGCGTCGTATGGCAACAACAATAGCTGCCCATAGCAAAGATACGTGGACGATCGTAGGACTCGACAATTTAGTTACGCTTTACAGGAGTACGAGCGTTTATTTAATCTGAAATTACCCGACTACTTCAACCGCGGACTCGTTGTATGCAGCTTGTTCTGTCGTGTGTATCGAGCTTTAGACCGACACCACCATATGCCTTTTACTAGAAACATTGAAGTTAACCCTTTGCATATGAGAGCCGAATTGTAAAATTTCTGGAGATAATCCAATAAGCTTATGTGAAAATCAGGCAGGTTTTCGACATAACTACTCTACAACCGATAATAGCTATACGTTATCCTCGTTAATAGAAATCTTCAAAAAAGAGAAAGAATATACTATACTGTGGGTTTGTAGATTTCGAAAAAGCTTTCGACAGTATGGCGAAAAGGGCTATGGGAAAAACTAAGGAAACATAATATGGAATGGAAACTATTCCGGCCTATACATAATCTGTATATGAATATCAAGTCCATGGTTAAAGTAAATGGTGAACTATTTGAAATATTTATGTGCAACGGCGGTGTCAGACAGGGTGAGAACCTATCACCGATTTTGTTCTCTATATATCTAAATGATTTAGAGAACTACCTGAAGAGCAACGCCGTGAATCCAATCAAACTCGATTCCGTACAAAATGATTTACAGATATTTCAAAATATTACTACCACTATATGCTGATGATACAATCATTGTGAGCGATAACCAAATTGAATTTCATAAAATGCTTGCTGCCTTTGGAATGTATACTGATAAATAGAAGCTTATATTAAATTTCGATAGAATTATAAGAATTATTTTCGGAAGTACTCGACGAAATTTTGAAAGATTGAATTTCTATATTAACGGAAATGAACTAGAAATACGCGATGAATATAAGTACCTTGGCATTATCATATCCATCAGTGGCACATTTTCAAACGTGCGCAAGCGCATATGCGAACAATCACGTAAAGCGGTATACGCCTTACAAAAAAACCGCCCGCAGATTAGATTTACCAATAGACTGTCAATCAAAATTGCTTCACGAACTAATAGATCCGATCTTACTTTATAGCTCAGAGGTGGTAGGAATTGAATGCTGCGATCAACTGGACCAGGTTAAAACAGATTTCATCACACATAGGTTAAAGGTTAAGCAGAGCACACCCATGTACGTGTTGCTAGGGGAAACAGGCGAGCTGCCAATATCTATACAAGTTAAACATCGCATAATAAAATTATGGTACAAACTTCTTAGCTGTAAAGAAACAAAGCTGTCACTAACACTTTACAGGTATATGTTCGCAGATTACACACAAAACGGGACGTAATATAAGTGGTTTCCTAAGTTAAACAATATTCGAGACGAAGCTGGATATAGCTATCTCTGGACACAACAAACTACAGAAAATATGAACGTGACACTAAAAAAGATAAATCAAGTTCTCAAGTACCAATATATTCAAGGATGGGAGGGGCAAACGATGAACTCGTGGAAAGGAAAAACATATCACGCATTCAAAACACGGGTTGAACAAGAATATTACTTATCCCACCTAACAGATTAACAGAGTATTACTCTTACCGACTTCCGAATAACAAACCATTACATACCTATTGAAACAGGGCGTTGGGAGGGGATACCAAGAGAACAAAGAATTTGCAAATTATGTACACAGAATGAAATAGGTATGAATTCCACTATATATTCATCTGTGATTATTTAAATAAAAGAAAGGGCAGACATCTTGCATAAATATAAATACGAGGACATTGAAAATGACAACAATAGTGTCGATATGAATATCACTTATGCTAAGAACCATAACGACAACGAAGATGATGATGAGGAGGAGGACAACGACGATGATGACGATAAAAACAATGATGATGACGAAGACAAAGATGACGACGTGCCTCGTGAAGGCTCGTAGAGTCTCGTGCCTCTATTTCAATTTCGCCACTTAATAAATTATATTAATTTATATGGAATAAAATCATCATATGTTAAGAATTATTTCGTTTCATTACATATAGGCTCACAGTTTGCGCCTCTAAAGGTATATAATTTAAAGCGATGCTAATCTCGTCTCAAATATTGCATTGTACCGATATAGTATGGTTTATAGATTCCATGTCAGTCATATTCTGTCACATTCCCTTATCTGTATCACATTTATCTGCTTCGTAATATCGCGTAAATGTTTAACAGTGATTGCCGCCATTTTGTCGCCTCGAGAGATAGTGTGTGATGATGTCATGCAAGTGCCAATGCATTACAGTATTTATCATATAATACTCATCTGGTTGAATATTTTGGAACTAATTTGACTGCAAGTTGTTGCTGCCTAAGGCCGCCATCGCAAATCGTTTTCCCCTAATAAGCTTAGGTTTTCTATAGTCTATCATGCATGTATGTAATGCCGTGACCTGAGACCCGTTGGCTAGTTGTGTAAATGGCTTGGTTGCAATTTAACGTAAGCAAAGTTATATCCAAATTTTCAAGTTATCAAGGCGAATCTTTTACGAGTTCCTCTCCTGTAGCCTGTGTCTTGTTTGGTGGGTTTAACAGGTACACAGTCATATTCCAATTAGGTAGAGATGAATTCCAGTTTCCTGAAATAAACCTCTATACTAAGCCAATAACTTATTTCCGCAAACGCTAAAAGCAAATCTTTTAGCTATTTTCTTTGTTAGGGAGAAATGAATTTAGACTTGGTCTCCATTAAGCCACTCATCGATCAATTGAGGTGACGTCTTTTTATATCCTTTCAGAATAAAATCAATTTAAACCTTCTATAGCGGATACGATGTGGGCCATCAAAAAGTGGTCCGTAATGAAAGGTGGTCCCTTAATACAAACCAGTAGCTATGGTAAATCGCTTCAGTGTTCAAATGATGGTGGTTCTTCAAGACGGGTGGTCGTAAGACCACCCGTCTTAAAGAAACTCCATCCTTTGGCCCCAAAATTCAGATGTTCACATTTCTGACCGCGAGTTTTAAAATTAAATGAAAAATCGGAAATCAAATAAATGGACGCATATTAAAAGTTTTCCTGCAATATGAAATGATAAGATGGTATATGTCTATAATTTCGCGATAGAAAAACTGATGGCCATTTATTCTGTACTGGTGTTCCTGAAAACTGTTGCTAGTTCGCGGCTTACATAACCAGTTATTTTATTTCATTCTTTATATCTTTGTAACGAGATATAACGAAATTATTTGCAGCTTATTTACGCTATGAAAGAACATACAGAGATCTCGCTTTTAAATGATTGATGTGCAAAAAAAGGAAAAAGAAATTGAAAACGGATTGACATTTCACTCTTTTATCAATATGTTAACGGATATTGTGTCTCCTATATCGTCCATAGAACGCTGATTTATATTTGTTTGACTGATGGGCACGGGTTGCTATAGGCCTGCGTAGCCGCATAAGTGCTAACACATTTAATTCTGAATTCGCAGAATCTAAATTTCAAGGTAACTATATACGTAACAGTTAAATTAGTTTCAAAATAGCCAACATAAACTCTACAACATTGTCAGTGAGCTTTAGAAGCCGTATTTCCGAGTTCAAGAAGTTGAAATTATAGCCGGGAATCGAACCCACACCTGGCGACAGCGCCTAACATCATAGCCCATACACTCTTCCACCACATCAACGCTGTAGCAGCAACAGCACCATCAACCGAAGACGACGGCGACGACGATGACGATCAATTAATTATATTAACAATAATGTATACTGACTATTACTATCAATATTAACATGTATGCACTCTGTCAAAAGCGGGAAAAATTGTAACCTCCCCATCTATCACTGTATTGCGATCTGGGTGTAAAGTAAATACAATACAATACAATACAGTACTGCGAGCTGCAGTCAGCAATGCCACGAATACTTGTATAACTAAGTTGACATTAGAAAATGACTGCTGCTTAGTTAGTTCATTTACTGCCATCTATTTTCAATCATACACTATAATAATTTCGATATTTCGATATTTAGGTAATCTCCACAAAGTAAAATAAGGCAAATCCATTGGCAATGGCATAGGTGCTTCGTCCCGCAATAAGGATGCTAGGTTGAGAGTTTTGGTGTAAAATAACAAACGTAACCATGATCAGTGATCACCCTACTATGTTTACTCGTTAAATGTCGCATATTCGGCATCTACTGGGGTGGCAAGAGTGGCCAACTGCCACACCTGAAAATGTTTTGGTGCAATATTTGGTAAAATACATATTTTCCCAGATTATTTATCCAAAATAGGACACCAGATTTTTCAAGATTTTCTACATATATTCGTATCCCTAAAATTTGTAACCAAATTGGGGTACATTTACCCAAATTGGTAACTGTTTCCACAGTTGCCCGTACATAAACCCAAATTGGGGAAATATTCCTCGGTTTTCCACTCCTGAAAGAAATCCTAGAATCACCAATGATAATCAAATAAAGAATACCCTGTTGGATCTCTTGATACTAATTTGTTTCGAAGCCTTGACTTCATATGACAGCAGCAGCTTCTAGTTAACTTAGTTTCAAAATATTAAGCTTCCATATATCAAATTTATTGTCTAATATATGATGTGGGATTTGGTTTATTTTTGTAATCATTGTTATGTTTACAGCACTACAGAATGGTATCTGAAGTCGCTGTTACCTGTAGCGCGATAAGTGTCCTGCTACTTGTTCCTGCAATGGGGATATTTGCCGGATTCAGGTAAGACGATTGGATATCATTAAGCATGTCTTTAGCGTGATTTTGAGGCCACCATATTGTGGTTCCTTAAAGGGATGCTAATCTCAATCTCAAGTGTTATCTTGCACCAGTAGACTATGGTTTATAGATTCCATACCATTCATATACTTTCACATTCCAGTTTCTGTATCACAATTATCTGCTTTTTTAATATCGCGTCAACTTTGATCAGTGATCGCCGCCATTTTGTCTCCTCAAGCGATAGTGTGTGATGTCATGTAAGTGCAAATGCATTGCATTCTTTATTATGTAATATTCATCTCGTTAAATATTTTGAACTAATTTTAATGGAAGTTGTTGCTGCCTATGACAGCAACAACTTCCAGTCGGATTAGTTTCAAAATATTCAATAGCTTACCTGTATGGTTGCTTTTATACCGCATTGCCAAACTATAGCTGGCACCTCTATGACTGAACGTATATCCAGAGGCAGAACCACTAGGATTTTTCTGATTGGTTGAAAAGTAAATCATGACAGCCATCGTAGGCTGTTGAAATGTATAAACATTTAGCTACTAAATCCTGAATATATTTCGTTGTTGGCATGAGAAAAAACTAAAATGCCAGGGATGCATTGTGGGTATCACCAGAATAGTTAGTATAAGATAAGGTGATATTTCCTTTAAGACTGGTGGTGTACTGTTCATAAGGCCAATCATCTTTAAAAATCTTCATCATTTGACACCGAAATTGTATGTACCATCTCTAATGAGGCTACCTCTCTTTAATGACGGTGACGACGACGACGACGACGACACGACGGCGACGACGACCACCACCATCACTACCAAGACGACGACCACCACTACCAAGACGACGACGACGACGATGATGACGGCGACGACGACGACGACGACGACGACGACGACGATGACGACGACGACCACCACTACAACTGGAGCGCGGATCGACCCGACAGGTACGCACCGTTCCAGCTAAGCTGGGTGTAGGGCGACCGTCCCGGGTTCACTCCGGGCACGCCCCTCTGAGTAGGATAGTACGCATGTATAAAGCCCTATGAGAGAGGTTTTCGTTAAAGTCCATAAGAACGCGTAGAGCGCATGCGCGTGCGTCAGTGCTTCCATGACACCACCACGTGTCGGGATTGGGAGAGGTACAGAGGTGGTACTTGTGATTTTCCCAAATCGCACCATTCTCGTCATTCTTGGTACCGATCAGGACCAGAATGAAACTAGGATTACCGAACCTTTTACTTTGCTAAAATCGGATCAGAAACGAAGATTACAGAACCTTTTACTTTGTTAAAATCGGATCAGAAATGGCCGAGTTATCGTTAAAACTCCCGTTTAAATTATCTTCAAAATATTGCTTTGACGTCGTAATCGCGTGTATGCATTAACTGAATGGGCAATGTGCTGTTCACGTAATAGCCACTTTACCACTTCTAGCTGCACGCTGATTGGCTACTGCTCGCCCTCTGATTGGCTGAGGCGCCTGCCTCTGACGTCATGGGTAGTATAAAAGGGACGAAAAAATGAGAGTCGAGAGCATCATCGGCGTGAAGCTGACACAGCCAGGATGGCTGCTGGACCAGTGCAGTGCAAGATGCGGGACAACTGCTAACCGACGGTGATACCAACACCACTGCGGTGCCTCTCGGAATTGAGATCTCCTGAGCCTGTGGGCAGCCGTAAGACTTTTCCCGCGATCACAATTTTAGAAGCTCCCGGACGGCCATCCGGGAGCTTTAGACTAATATAAGAACTCCCTTATGGAACTTTTTTAGAGGCGTTTCCTGTGGAAGGGCCTTGCGGGCCCGATGTGATTCTATGGGACGTAGAGCTGATGGTGATTCTTGGTGGATAACTCGCTGGATCTTCCGACCATGCTGAAAAATGTTTTCAAACTTCCGCGCTGCATGTCGTGTGTGTTAATTAACTTTTAGACCACAGTCTGGTGGGACTCTGCTCAGTATGCCGCAACAGCTATGCGACGTATCCCGCACCGTGTACCCAGTTATTGTACATGCATATTTAAGTCATAACTAGAGCCCTCTCTGTTAATGGGCAACTTCCAACTTTCAAACTGCTGTCGCCGGACGGAAACTTTACAACAACTGTTTAAATTATGTATCAATTAATCTGACTATCTAATGGACATCATTATCATCCGTTCTCCTTCACCGTCATGAGAGTGTGCCGCATCGACAGTCTGCTTGTGAAAATCTTCCCTGCATTCAAGATCGTGCCATCTCGCGCTACTCAACGGTAGTGTATCAATTTCAGTGACTTATGCACTCTTACTCTACCGATGACTAATAGGTACTCAAGTAACTATACTATTGTGCATTTAATTATTTCCGCAAATGGTACTGTTGACTAATAGGTACCTACCGGTCATTCCGACCGCATTTTTATACTTTCCGTTTCATACTGTAAATATTATCTTTATTTCTGTGTTCTCTCAACTAACAGCACCGTTTAGGACCTATAACCTGTGATATATCGTTAGCACTGTATTAGTTAGTTGTGTTTATGGCAAGTAGCCATCCTAGTTATTATGTTTTGCTTCTTTATAAAAGCTCTAGGACGCAGTCCACTAGGTAATACTATACAGCAACATTATATCCGCATCACTAAATTTCCCCCCTCCGTCAATGTAGGAAGCACTGCGAAAAGAAATTAATAATATTATGACACCGGCCTGCAGTGCATCTCTGGACATTCTGGAAACTGACCCTTAATGACAGGTAATATGTTAATTCCGCTAGCACACGGGTGAAGGATGAGATGCGGATCTCCATCCAATATATTCGTTGTAGTTTCTGGGTGAGGTCTTAGAACCCAACAGACCCTCACGGGAAGGACACTGACAAAGGGTATCTGTCTCTCACTCCCCACCATAACCGGAATAGCGCTTTCTAAATTACTTTTGTGAACTGTAAACTTGTCCTGGTGATGTTATATGTGGTTGCGGGACAGTGGTGACTGGATCGTCATGGGATTCGGGAGCTACTGCTCTGCAGCATGTACACACGCTATCTTTATGAGGTAGATGCTAGGCGGAGCGACCTTCGGGAAGCTGGACATCTTCGCCAGTTAGATGTATGTGTCTAAAGATAGGTAGGAATTCCTGGCACTTGCGCGGCCAAAGCTTGGAATCGTATCTAATGACTATGGTAGGTTAGAATGTAGCGCTTTCTGTAGCAGAACGTCCGCATAAATAAAGCGGCAACTACCAATACAGTATCTTTGGACCTACATAAGACGGTGACCTGTAAATTCTTCGGAAATCATTCGTCCCGTCTTCACGTAAACCAGTGTGCATCACATTACTTATGGCTTCACTAGGATTGACCAGCACTTAGCTTTTTGTTTGAACAAAAGAGTGGCCCTTTTTGCCAGCTCTTTTCCGCCGCTTCGGCGTTGAAGGCATTTTCCTGTGACGGAGCCCCGCGCGAGGCACTTTCCTCTCGCAACAACAATATTTTGTGTGTGTTAGGGGTGTAATTAGTTTATATTAAACTACCAAGTAGCCTCGTTGCGATGCTCCTTTGCGGGGATACCTCTGCGGATTTACGGATCTGTGTTGTACCTTCGACGAAACCACGTAGAAACGACACCGGATGGCTCTATGTACTATATTATTTGCTCATTACTGTCAAATGAGTAGCATTGTTAGTATAGTTATCAATTGTGACTGTTTAATTATACCATTGTGTCCAGACTTCTAAATTAGTAATGGACCGTCATACCGGTGACACCAACAGTTGGGACGAGACCGTGAGGTTCAATCTCGGTGGCAGTGGTCGTGAACTTTCCACCGGCTCTAGAGGCCGGTCTTTGTACCTTCCGGAGAGACGCGATAGGGATCCGCAACTCCGAGAACCGCAGCTAACCAGCCCTCCCATGCATCCTGTACATGCGGTATGGCAAAGTGGGGCGACATGTTGGACCAGCGCGTACCCCCGCGAGCTACACAACCAGCACCACAAACAATACCACAACGACGACAACGATGACGACGACGACCAGCACCACCAACACAACGACGACGACGACGACGACGACCACCACCGGATTTTGGATTTCGGATTTTTCTGTATTCGGTGCCAACATCGAGAAGCCTACAAAGGACGTCACTGCACAACGACGCTAAGGGCACCACGTACCGATCTAATAGTATTATCACCACCACCGCCGTCGCCGCCGCCGCCGCCGCCACCGCCACCGCCACCGCCACCACCACCACCACCACCACCACGATGACGATGACGACGACGGCGGCGGCGACGGCGGTGGTGGTGATAATACTATTAGATCGGTACGTGGTGCCCTTAGCGTCGTTGTGCAGTGACGTCCTTTGTAGGCTTCTCGATGTTGGCACCGAATACAGAAAAATCCAAGGCTTTCTGTACAGAAGTGTCTTGTGACATTCGCAGAACATGGCGTATGCCCCTATCCATAGTTTCTAATTAATGTGAAATATCCGGTCGTGACATTGTCAAAAGATATCCGTTACTAAACAGTAGGGAGTCTATACATTTACAAGCGGAACTAAGTGCTTTGGAAGGTATTCTCTGATGAACAACTGGCGGTCATTGTTCCGGAATTGCAATATTATTCACAACATGGGAAATTCGTTGTACGTTAATTATTTATCATAAGGTCTCAGACATCAAATCAGTGAACTCTACTAATAGAACATTCTGTGGGCACACCCGTCAATACCGGACAACTTATTTTGAGGTTATATGAAGTCGACTCATTGAGACGGCTTGTCGTACGACAACACGTCTTGATAAACCAATATCAATGAAGGAATGCAGTTTTAGCTATGCCCCGTCCATCTCTAGCTAGGCTCCACCCACGTTGGGATCGATCGATCCATGGACTACGTGACTATAAATTTCCAGAAAATTATACAGCTAAGATGTTGACTATTTTGAAACTAATTTGACTGGGTGCTGTTGTAGCCTATGGCAGCAACAGCGGCTAGTCAAATTAGTTTCAAAATATTCAACAGTATGTTTATTAAATAGTAATGACAGACAATTCATACAACAGCGTTTAAGCCGCCATCAATAGACCTTTCGAGGATTAGCCACGACCCGCCCATCCCTAGTTAAGCTCCACCCATGTTTCGCCCGTATTGGATCCGTGAACTCCCTGACTATAAATTTCCAGAAGACTAAACAGGTAAGCTGTGGAATACTTTGGAATTAATTTAACTAGGTTCGGGACGAACTTATCTACGTCAATCATGACGTCATGGATTATGACGTCATCCTACCCGTCATGCAGTCAAGTATGACGTCATATAATAGGTGGGTAAACTGGAAAGGTTCATTAAGCGTTCGTGAAAAACCAATCTGCGTCATTCATGACGACAGTGATTATTACGTCATCCTACTCGTCAGCCAGTTGATTATGATGACATATGATTGATGGATAAACTGGAAAAGTCCATTGGTTTGAAATTCTCCAGTACATCTAAGAAATCACTTAAATTTCCAAAACATAAATAGCCTACAATTTATTGTTGAATATTTTGAATTTAATTTTATTGGCTAAAAAATTAAGCAATTAGTGAACTTTTTCATACTATTGACGTATTTGCCCTACTACAGACATTTTTGCAGGGTCAAATAGCAGGGCAAATACAGCGCCATATCACTCCCTCTGGGGAAAATATTGATGCGTTATTTTAAATGGTCGCTCGTGACTCATTTATTAAAGGGTAAAGGATAACTAACCCCATCTCTTAATAGCTATTCTGGTGATCTAATATGCCACTCATAAACTATGCAGGTAATTTTAAGCTTTTTATCATGCCGCTAAAGAAAATTATTCAGGCTTTAGTAGCTAAATGTTGCTACATTTCTACAGCCTATGATGGCTGTCATGATTTACATTTAAACCAATCAGAAAAATCCTAGCGTGCCCGCCTCGGTATATACGCTTGATCATAGAGGTGCCAGCTATAGTTTGACAATTTTGTATAAAAGCAATCATACAGGAAAGCTGTTGAATATTTTACTTACTAGGTCTTATTAGGTGCTGAATGGACGCAGGCTCTAGTTCTTCTATACCCACATCTTCTTCATCTGGCTCCTGGTTAACTGTGTGACTTCAGGTAAACAGGGGCATTTTATAATTAAATAATGCATCCTGGTTTCTCCAGGCCTTATCCAATCTATTTTTAAAGGAATTTAAGCTGGGTGCATTAACCATATTTGTTGGCAGATTATTCCAAATATTTACTATTCCAGATGGAAAAATCTTTAAGTTTTATATTCTTTTTAGATCTTTGTTTGCTTAATTTATGTTTATGTCCTCTTAATAGGCTGGATTTTTCGGCTGATAGCTTTTAATTCAGGTGCTTCCTCAGGATCATATATATTATTAAGTAGTTTATATACTTCAATCATATCTGCCCTATGTCTCCGTTATGATAATGTTGGCAACTTTAGCACTCTAAGTCTATTCTCATGTGACATTTCTGTTAGGGCAGGTAGCTGCTTTGCTGGCCGTCGCTGGACACTCTATCACATCAATGTTCTTTTGTCTGTATGGGCTCCAGGCTGGCGTTGCATAGTCAAAATGCACCCTGACAAGTGATTTATACAGAGTGATGAATGTCTCAGTATCTAGAAATTTATACGATCTTCGAATTAGTCCTTCCTTGATTTTAGCATTGATATGCTCGTCAAAGCTGAGTTTTTTTTTATGGAACATCACTCCTATGTCTTTCTCTGTGGTTGCATGCTCCAGAATATGTTCTGTATTGTTCAAAGATAGTTTATAATCAAATTCATTATGTGGGTCAGAGTTTATATGTAGCACTTTGCATTTATCTGGGTGGAATTTTATCTGCCATTTCTCACTCCAGTTCTGTAATTCTTGTAGATCGTTTTGGAGTTGCTGTTTGTCGTCCTGAGCCTTGATGAGTGTTTACACTTTTGTATCATCAGCGAAGAGTATTATGTCGCTTTATTACTTTATCTGGGAGGTCATTTATGTGTATAACAAAAAGTATGGGTCCCAACACACTTCCCTGTGGGATGCCACTTGTTACCGCTCTCCAATCTGGCTCTGCTCCATTCACAATTACTTTTTGTCTCCGGTCTTTTAAAAATTCTTCAATCCATCCAAGTATGTTATTATGGATGCCATATGATTTTGCTTTTAGGAGTAATCCAGTATGTGACACTGTATCAAAAGCTTTCCTCAAATCGAGATATTTTGTGTTTATTTCATATCCGCCAGCTTCTGCCCATGCAGCTATCAATTTGAGTAGCTGAAGTGTTGTTGATCGCTTGTCAATGAATCCATATTGTTTGGTGCTAAAAAGTGATTTGTTCTCATATATTTGATAATCTCTATACGAATGATTTTTTTACATTAGTTTGCAGACTATGCTCGTTAGGCTCACTGGTCTATAGTTTGATGGTAATGTTTTGCTTCCTTTTTGTAAATTGCAGATATGTTAGCTTCTTTCATATAAATTTCATCTGGACATTTTCTAGCCTAATGGAATTGTTGAAGATAATACACAGTGGAATTTCCAGTGCATTACTTAGAGCTTTGAGAAAATATGGGTGTAATTGATCCAGTCCTGCCGATTTTGATATGTTCAGCTGATTCAGTTCCTTTTCTATACTCTCTTCATCAATAATTATATCTTGCATGACATTTTCTACTTCGTTCATCTCGATTGTCGGTAGATCACCAGAGTTTTCCTTTGTGAAAACACTGTAGAAGAATTCTTGTAGCGTGCCTGCGTTTTCTTTCTCCGTTTTTGTTAAGTTCTGATTTTGGATCCTCTATGTTCAGCAATAATAGCTGTATCCCATCTTTGACTTTGTACTGT
The DNA here is from genome assembly GCA_034401795.1 of Chaetoderma sp. LZ-2023a. Lineage (NCBI taxonomy): Eukaryota > Metazoa > Mollusca > Caudofoveata > Chaetodermatida > Chaetodermatidae > Chaetoderma > Chaetoderma sp. LZ-2023a. Next base: position 9,416,584 of record CM067365.1, read on the forward strand.
GACTTAATGTACTTCCATGCTGATTTAGGATTGATTTTTTAGTTCATAGCTGTGCTTCTTTCGAAATTCTTTCTGAGCGTTTTCATCATTGTTGCTACTTTGTTTCTGGCTCTGCAGTATAATTCATTGTCACCCTCATTTCTCGTCTTTATATATTTCTTCCAGAGTTTGTGTTTATTCCTTACATTATATAGCTGATCTGTGTTAAGTGGTACCTTGCCTTTATTGTTTCCTATTTTGACTTTCTTGCTTGGAACATGCTTATCTTCTATTTCACGAACTATGACCATAAAGGTTTCCCATTGCTGGTTGAGGTCTAAACTATTCAATTTCCCCTGCCAATCTATCATGTTAATTTCTTCCTTTATATTGTCATAGTTAGCTTTATCATATATTTCTTTATTCTAGAATACTCTGTACGACGGAGGTAACAGTTGTATGTGAATATTAGTACACTGTAATAGCCCTTACCATATGGGCTGTTATATTCTAGGTCAGATATGTTCCCTTGTTCTAATGTGAAAATAAAGTCCAGTATGCTTGGCATATTTGATCCTCTACCTATGGTTGGTTTGTTTACATGCTGGTACAGATAACAGTCACGGAGAGAGTCAATGAATTTGTTTTCATTAAAGCTTGAGTTTTCAGATTTTGTTGTCCATGTCTCCCAGGTTATGTCAGAGTAATTAAAGTCACCCATAATCAGATAATGTGTTATTCTTTCGCTATCTTTTATGCCTGTAGAGGCTTCCTTCATTAATTCACAGAGATTTGAATTGTTTTCATTTCGTTGACTTCCACGTCTGTAGATGCAGCGCTCAGAATGTTGCTCGTCGGGCTAGTTTTGACATTTATCCAAAGAGATTCCTGATAGTTAACCGTAAGCTATAATTCATGGCTTTCAAGTGAGTTGCGCGGGTATATCGCGATGTCCCTCCCTTTTTTGTTCTCTAAGTTGATTATGTATAGTTCATAGTCTTCTAAGTTTATCTGAGCTTTTGTCAGGGGGAATTGTGAGTTTTTTGGCTTCAGTTATGTAACTGCGATGACGTCTGGTGTGTAGTTTGTGATGTCAACTTTAAATTTATCAAATTTATTTAGTAGGCTGCCTGCATTTGTGTATGGATACTTAAGGTTTTGGTGTGGCTGACTGCATTCATGACGACTATTTACAATATTATTTACATATATACATTTAGTCTGCTCAGTTTTTGTCTTTAAACTTCTTTGGGAACCGTGGTTGGCAGCCTCTTTATGTGCCAATTCCACGGTGGCCCTCTGACTCAGTATAAAAAGTTTCCCGATGATTTATCTGTGCGCTCTTTTGCCGCTGCTTCTAGTTCCTTATGCTCATGTCTTTGCAGTGGGGTTAGGTCATGTACAATTGAGGTTTTCTCCTCTTGTTGCAAGTTTGACATCTTAAGCTTATGTAGACTAGTGAACTAATTTGACTGGAAGTTGTTGCTCAGATTAACTTCAAAATATTCAACTGGGTAGGTATTACGTAATAAAGAATGTAATGCATTGGCACGTGCATGCCATCACACACTATCGCTTGAAGAGACAAAATAGTGGCGATCACTGTTCAACATTTACACGATATTACAAAGCAGATAATTGTGATACAGATAATGGAATGTGACAGGAGATGAATGATATGGAATCTATAAACCATAAGCTATCGGTACAATACAAGATCTGAGATAAGATTAGTATCCCTTTAAATAAATAAATGTGTGTTGCATTTCTATTATTTGCTAAGGCTTACCAGAGTTATTTCTGGTTAATACAACGTTTAGCCAAATTAAACAATAATGTTAACATTACTATTCTTATTATTAAAAGCCAGTCAAATAAGCTTACCCGATGACGTTTTGAACACCTGTTAGCAGACGACAATTATAGTAGACATACGATATGAAATAGATTAATAATTGGCAGGTTGCCTAATTCACCGTTTCATAGTATCCACCCATCATCTGACCATGTATGACGTCATAATCAGCTCAGCGCGTGTATGATGACGTCGCAATCATTACGTCACAAAGGGTTCCATATAGACCGTCATCAATTCTCAAACAGTCCGACACGTTGTGTGAATTGTATGTCTTTGTAATTCTTTGCTATTTAATAAACATGCTGTTGAATATTATGAAACTAACTGGACTGGGCGCTGTTGCTGCCTTAGGCAGCAACAGCACCCAGGCAAATTAGTTTCAAAATATTCAACAGCTTAACTGAGTGGCTTTTTGGAAATTGATAGTCAGGGTATTCAGAGATCGATCGATCCCAACACGAGCGAGGTGTGGGCGGGTCATAGCTAAAACCTGAAAGGTGAATTGCGAGATGAGTCGCTGTCGATGAGTTATTGTATTGCCATCACCGTTAATCTGCTCAGGTCAATGTGACATTATGCTGATAAACTTAACAAATGTAACGTAGGAAATAAATATGTTATGACATGCTTAGTCGCATATTTGCGTTCATATTTCGCCCAGGATTCTATATTAGGTTCTATAGTGGAACTCGTGTTTCGTACTCTGGAAAAATATTGAAACTGATATAGAATACCGGGCGAAATACTCGCGCGACTAAGCAATACGCATGTAATCCCATCTATTCTGTCTTCAGCCAACATCCCACAATTCATTGCGCTTAGTACAGTTTAACGTTAACCGGAACACTGTTCCTGGCACATGTTCCGGTACAACGTTAAGCAGTAGTAAGCGCAATGCATTGAGGGATGTTGACTGGAGACAGAATATATTTGCCAGTGTCTTTTTCTGGCGTAATCACAGTGGCAGAAACGTCTACGTTCAGATTGCCATCTTTAGAAGCAGTACGTTTGGTGACTAGATGAAAGAGTTGGGATGGTAAAGGAGTCTGGAAACAGACTGGACCATACACCTCGCAAGGAATTGTGGGATTTTGAATGACCAAATGAAGCTGGGCTCTATATAGAAGAGATTATCTGTAGTTACCGGTCATATGTGTAGTAGCAACATTACGGCCTATGTCCTTTTAAGACGACGACGATGATGTTAACTAAGATGACAACTGCGATGTCGTAACATCATTACTAGAACATTACGGCCTATGTCCTTTTTAAGACGAGGACGATGATGATAACTAAGATGACAACTGCGATGTCGTTGCATAATGTAGATAACATTACTAGAACATAATTAGCTTCAATGTTGTACTACCGAACAAATTGCAAACTACGTGACGTAAGAGATTTTTTCAGGACTTTGCAGGGATTATAAAGTTAAAGTCCGGTTGAACGTCAATCGATTCTTAAAACGATAATAGATGGTACGTCGATTCTTGAGATGGTGCAACGTGATCAATCTATTCTTGAGATGATTGTATGTGCAGAGCTGATTCATCTCACAATGAACATTTCCAGTTTTAGCTCGGCCCCGCCCATCTGTAGCAAAGCTCCGCCTACATATCGCTTGTGTTGGGATCAATCGATCCCTGAACTCCCTGACAATCAAATTCCAGATAACTATATAGGTAAGCTGTTGAATATTTTGAAGCTAATTTGACTTGGTGTTGTTGGTGCCTATGGCAGCGACAGCGCCCAGTTAAATTAGTTTCAAAATATTCAACCAACAGCATGTTTATTAAGTAGTAAAGACATACAATTCGTACGTGCCGGAATATTAAGCGTTAAAAACGGACTAAATCGAGTCATTCTACACGTCACTGAGTTAATTGTGACGTCAGATAATGGATGGATAAACTGGAAAGGTCAATTGTGATATCGTAGTACAATTTAGATAAGATTACTAGAACATTTAGTTCAATGCATGGGCGCAAACACGAGATTTTCTCGGGTGTGTGGGTGTGTGCGTGTGTGGGTAAACCCGGGTGGGGTGGGTGGGGGGGGGGTGGAGGTGTGGGTGGTGTTCGAAAAATTGTGATATCTAGATGCTTTCAGAAGGCATCTCACACCTTTCTAAGGTAAATATAGGCACTCATTTGGTTGTAAAATTACTACGTTTTATTCATTTTCAAGAATATATTATAGATCTGTATCTTCATTCACATCTGTATGCAATACAGAAATAATAGTATAACGTTGTACACTAAGAAATAATAGTATACCTTTATTATAAGAGATTCATAAGGTGCCATTCACAAAATGCAACACTAATAATGAGATAATATAAGTATAAGTATGACTACTCTATATATGACTAAATGTGTTTTTATACTAAACCCGGCAATATAGGGAACCATTTCTAGCTATGCCCCTCCTCATAGTTCACGCAAAGCTCCGCTCATGCTTTGCCCGTTTTGGATCGATCAAAACCTGAAGTCTCAGAATGTCAATATCAAGGTAACTATACAGGTAAGTTTTTGAATATTTTAAAACCAATTTGACCAGCCACGAACGCTGACAATGAGAGCAACAGCACCCAGTCAAATTAGTTTCAAAATATTCAACAGCTTACCTGTGTAGCTTTTGGCAATTGGTAGTCAGCGTGTTCAGAGATGGATCAGTCCGGGATGGGGGTGGGGTGGTGAGGGGGGGGGGGCTAAAGATATGCTTAGCCCTCACCTTTTTTCTAGTGGGTGGGGGTGGGGCTAAAGCAGGGATTGGAAAGTGAACGTCTGATTGGGTCTGAACGATTCTTAAGACGATGATAGATCGTAGCTCGATTCTTGAGATGGTGCAAAGTGATAAATCGATTCTTGAGACGATTGTAAGGGCAGCCCTGACTCGCCTAAAAATTTAATGTGACATTTATATGAGCTGCTGGGTCTGATCTGCTGCTCGGAGGATTGTCAAGTAAGCCTAGGTGTCGCTCCTATATTTACTGAGAACGCTGAATACGATACTTCTATGAAATACCAGGACGAGAAATCGAGTTTTATTAACCTTTTAATGACTAAATTTGTTCAAATTCTTGAAATATTTACTTATTGATTGCCCATTTGCAGGCCAAGAGAAGACTATTTTTGAAAATGTACCACTGGAATGACTGGCTCGGTTATCAAGGCAGTTATTCCAGTGGTAAATTTTCAAAAATAGTTTTCTCTTGGTCTGCAAATGGACATTCCTCAAGACCACTACAGAGGCCGGTTTTGGCCGGCTTCGTCGTTAAAGGTGAACGCAACCTATTCCCTCAAAACTTACCATCGGCATTTTCTCTCACTGTCTGCCACTTAGCGCTAACGGTCATCATTTTATATGGCTCTATACCAGGTAGCAGCACCGCCCAGTCCAGGACTATCTTCAATCAACGTGCACGCAAACTGATATATCGGCTATATATAAACCTACATAGTACACGAAATACTTAACAAATACACATATTGATGCAAGGCATCAATGGTAAATAGCGTGTCCGGAGGTTATTATAATTCTGAGAATAAACTCAACTGTTTCATGAAAAAATGAAGTTATATAAAGGCATACAAGCCACTCATGACGAAAATATAGGCGGACAATACCACAAAAGAAGGAATATTTCTTGCAAAAAGATATGGGCGGTATTAGCTATGGGCTAGCAAAAGCAGCTTATATTTTTGGTCAGTCCATCAATTTTTCCATCCATCCTTTTTCTCCAAGCCAAACTCCTTAACAGAGAGAGCAACAGACAAAATTAGGAGCAGCCAGTGATGAGAAAATTGCACTACTGGATCAACATAGAGTACCAGATCAAATTTGGGTCATTAGGTATCAACAACTTGTAAAGATAAAGAAATCAACAGAACTGGCAACCCAGTCAGTGGAAAATCGACGCAAGAAGCAGTACAGACCCTGACACCCATTCAAACATATTAAAGAAGACTGTAAAGAATATTTTAAACCTAAATCTTGATACCTTCTTAAACAGACGTGAGGAGCTTATTACCCGGAAATAATTTGGTTGAAATATACACTGCAATGCTAGTGAAATGCACAAAGCAAGTATATTTTTGATGCAATACAGGACCCCGATCTGTACCGACAGATAACCTTTTCAACAAAGTTAAGTGGCTAGGATAGAACCAATACCGTGAACCTAGTTTTCTCCAACGAAAATGATATAGTAGAAAACATTCTGACTGAAGACCCAGTGGAAAACAGCCACGACATCGTGATCTGTTTCATTTAGCTATCGTATCTATGTCACCTATTAAACGATATCTTTACTGGAAACAGCGACAAACTATTAAATCAAATACTTTTGCCCGACAAAAAGGCCAAAATCGGCCTCTACAGTTGTAATGATGACGATCTTGTTGACCATATGTACAAATATTAGGGTATTAGCCTGATAAATCAGGTTCTATCGGTACACGTGGCTAATAATATGGGATATATAGAAATATTTTCACATTACTATAATAAATATTTGGTGGTAGAATTATTACAATATTTCGCACACCACGAGAACATAGTGAGTTCTACATGGCCTTATGTTCGAAAACTGGCTACAAGGCATGTAGAGATATTCTGGTACCGAATATAGTACATTATTGGAATTTGACAATGGTGTGCTACTACTAAATGGCATATGACGAAATTACTGTATAGTAAAGATTTCTTAAACCTTTGATACTTTATTGGCGTATTCATATACGTATCTAACCATATGGGTGAACTTCTCGGGTCGAACCTATTGCAAACAGTGTGGTACAGAAAATCGTTAATCTGACAGAATTTACGCCAATTTTCGGTTTTGATATTGTGTACTATTACAGACTTGTTACATACAGTCTTGAGGCGTACTATGTGTGTGGTAAATTTCAAAAGAAAAACATGCATAATAATATTGTAGAGGGCGAAAAAGTAGACAAAGTTCGCTAACAATAATGGATCAATCTAAAAATAAAGGCTTGACTTCTTCGAAACTACACCTCTAATGTAATGATCGGTCATCTTCTTACATTATCATGGCGACTAGACTGTTACACAGACTCAACTTCGGATACCAGACAGACCGGGACCCAGTCTATCTCCTTGGCGGACTGTAAAAGCAACATTGTGGATCGTGTTGATTTTGCGATCGTCTTAACCTCAGTCATTAAAATCGACTCGATCCATCCAGTGGTTCGTGCGATGTCAGCATCTACGCAACGTCACCAAATTCTTGACCTCATTTAATTTGTGCGCGACAGATTTGAATTTTACGACGTTAGGCCTATACCAGTCGTTTCACGCAACCGGCACCAAGATGCGACTTACTTGGGCACAATTGTGTGTTTTTCTAACAAAATCCTTTAGAATGTTTAACACCGAAATTTCAATATCTCAGAATACGAATATTTTAAAAATACTTTGACTGGTAATCCATGCAAATGGACGCTCACTGAGAAAACTGTGCTTAATTTTCTTGATCAATCATGACAACTAACATGAGGAAAGGATTAATAGCTTTGAAACATCTGAGCCTGAAATTGTGCATTATTTTATCAAAAATAAGTTTCCCATCTCCACCCCACCCCTCCCCCTCCCCCTCCCCACACCCGCCACACCCCACAGGAGCATGTTTTATCGCACACAGTACATGTTAATTGCCTCATATGTATTCTTTATGTATTGTAGGTTATGTGAATGCTTTTTACTGCTGTCCTCTGTGCGTGTTTCTTGTCTGTACTGTGATGTATATTTTTAAGTGGTCCATCACTCTATAGGCATTGCCTTGGATGGACTGCCTGTAGTATCGGTTTACATGTACATAAATCGTGAAATAAATAATATTGAACTGGAACCTGAACTTGCACTTGTCCTTTGATGTCTGTCACCAATATGAATGCTAAAAACCGATATCTTTAGGGTCATCTATCATCGGCAATGATCGCTGATCATTTACGATTTTTATATCAACCGGCTTAATCGTTGTATGTACACGTCGATAGGTCGAGTTCACGGTCAATGCCAAGCAAGGCCACACAGTCTGCGCGCACCCTGACCTGCAATCTAAAAACAGAAGCGTTGTTTCGTCGAGAATACACCTCGAATGTGACCGACAATCTTATTACGTCAACACAACGACAAGACTGTTACACAGACTCCACTTCGGAGACCGGACAGATTGGGATCCGGTCTATCTCACTAACGGACTGTAACAGCAACACTGTGTATGGTGCGGATTTTGGTATCATCTTAACATCTGTATCACTAGCTTGATACAGACATTAAATCGACTCTATCCATCCAGCGGTTCGTGTGATATCATGATCTACACAACGTGAGCAAATTCTTGACCTCATTTTGTATGCGACCAGACGGGCTATTTTTCCGTTACCTACTTGTCATACAGACTACTATATGCTTTATATCATCTTGTTTTAGGCGAATGAAGAGATTAGCTCCCGTGTCCTTTTAAGTTTAAATTTTCTCTACCACCATATTCTGGTGGAAATCACTACGCTAATGCTTACTCAATACATACACGATTCTTTACTCGATCTCATATCGAAGGAGATCTCGCGAAGGAGATCTCGCGAGACACGAATCCTCATATGTTCACGATTGTATGAGAATATTGCCTGTGATTCGTCCGGGATTGACCGTGATGGCTTTCACCTACGGAAACCCCATCATTTCGAACACCACATGTGTATGTCTGCTGTATTATGGGGCCGCCTTCGATGATCGGCGATCGTTGTGAGATTAATATCTGCAACGAGTTAAAGGCCGTGCGCTCACTAGAGAGTTAATCAGGAATAACGCCAGACGTTAGTATGGCGTTATTCCTGGTTAAGTCTCTAGTGAGACCACGCCCAAAGGCTCAGTCGGTGTAGGTTTTTTGTTCATGTCAATAGCTCAAGGTCACAGCATATGCAGGTCACTGGCAGTTCAGGATTGTATGGAGGACATTATGTTTGCTTTTTCACTTTATTTCACCATGCCTCACAAATAGCATATGAGGGTAAAGGTCATACAATGTGTTAATATGGCGAATAGAGTGACAGTTTGTACATATGTATCAAAAATGGTTATTATGTTTTCTTTGAGTTTAAAAGATATTTACAGAGTTGTGTTACACCAGGCGAGTTGCATACCGAGAGTAGTCCTTTTGCTTTTTGCGATTGGATTCTTCGTAACATAATACAAATGGACATATCCTTTTCTTTCAGTGTTGCATTTTACACACTTCAAGGGAAAGTGCGGTTCGTCGCCTAGGCAGTTGAAATTCTCACATAACTGTTCACTCCTATCAATTCCTACCCACCTCCCAGTTTTAATGGTTTATTTGTGATTCAAGGTTCGAAAATGCCAAAGGGTGGTATGATCCTGGTAGGGAAAAATTGCAAAAATGCGTTTCGAATATGAAATCAGATCAATCTGTGCCTATTCTGTGACGATATCCTCGTTAGCGATTTTAGCGTCGAATGGTCATTCAACGTATGCATCTAAGCATGGCGATACCGTTAGACTAGAGCCGCGTTTCACTAGACTTAACCGGTGTAGATCAATACTGAGGTATGGCGTTATTCCCGATTAACTCTCCAGTGAGAACACGGCCTAATATTGCAAATTAACTCAACGACACTGACAACCGCAGCCGTCAGTCAAATTTGTTTCAAAATATGCAACATAATCTTTAGTAAATTGTAACTTCACAAGAGACAAAAAATGTGTACAGCTTCGCGACAAACTTTTCGAATTTCGTGACGGAACTACGCCATCTTGATTGTGACGTCACGTAACTAGTGGCGTAATTAATTATGACATCGGATACCTGAGTGGCAGATCGGATCCTCCCATTCTGTATAGCCGTTAACCCTTCAGACTCGAAAGGCCAAAACACCAAAATCCTTGATGTTTTATAAACATTCTGTTGATTATTTTGGAACTAATTTGACTGGGCGCCGTTGCTGCCTGCGGCAGCAACAGGTTCCTGACGAATTAGTTTCAAAATACTCAATATCTTACTAGCATTATTGTTTTAAAATTGAGATTCTGGGAAGTCAGGTGTCAAAGCGTTAAATTAACACACACTTGAGATGATGACGTCACTGCACAAACTCCAGTTATAGCTGAATCAGTCCCAGGGGTAGATGCAATCAACAAACAAAAGAACGGAAGTTACTATCTAATGAATTTTTACTAATTTTCTTGATACTAAAATTCAATTATGCCTTTGCTTCGGGTTCGCACATAGTCAAACGGAAGACACAGAAAACGCATGAAATATAATTAATATCGATTCCAGACGCGTCTCTCGAGCGTAAAATTTGGAATCACTTCTAGACCAAATTAAGGTGTTGTTAATGACCATAGCGTCAGCGGGGAGTAACACGTGACTGGGTTTATTATCAGCACTGGTTTGTCTTCAGCGATTAAAGGTGCAAATTCACAGCAAAATGCTCGGAAATAAAATTGTCAAAATTTTATATTTTTAGGTTTAAATCATGGGCCTAGATGTAATGAAACTAAGTAAGTCTTCACATATGATGATTTAACTACGTATAAATTAATGTAATTTATTTAAGTCGCGATATTGAATTAGAGACACGCGTCCCTAATTCAACTTCTCAATTAACCTTTTCACGACGAAGCCGCCCCAAACCGGCCTCTGTAGTGGTCTTGGGGAATGTCCATTTGCAGGCCAAGAGAAGACTATTTTTGAAATTTTACCACTGGAACGACTGGCTCGGTTACCGAGCCAGTCGTTCCAGTGGTAAAATTTCAAAAATAGTCTTCTCTTGGACTGCAAATAGGCATTCAATAGGTAAATATTTTAATTCTTTGAACAAATTTAGTCGTTAAGGAGTTAAAGAAATTATAACAATTTGTACGGAATGAAACCATCATATGTTAACACTCATTTCGCTTCGTTACATTGAGCTACACAAAGCCTCTACCGTTACACAATTTCCTAGCAATTTTATTTTCAAGCATTTTGCCGTGAAGATGCACCGTTAACGGTTCTAGACCAGAACTCTATAAAGTCGCGTATGAATGGTTATTGTAGAGGTTTTATGGGAATTTTATTCGGACTAATATGTGCGTTAATGGTGTCGCTGAGAACAAAGCGCAATTTCGATGGAAGTGATAAGTTGAGAAGAGCGACGAGTGTCGAGTGTAACGCTAAACCTACTGCTGCTTGCCTTCTCCTTTCTTGTTCTCCAAAATACCAAATCTAATTGGGACTAATGCCTCGAGATGGGCTGTACACCTTTTATTAGTAAATTTTTTTATTGAAATCATTTGCTTGTTTCCTAGTGAGAAACCTAGGTCCATCCATACTTATAAACCAAGCATGCCGCCGATGGCCGAATAGGTGACTTGCCACTGAGTGGTAATGTGGGTGGGCGCGTAACTGACACGATGTGGCGAATAGATATATAAATAATAATAATAATAATAATAATAATAATAATAATAATAATAATAATTGTTGTTATTGTTATTATTATTATTATGATAATATAATGTAGTTGTTGCTGTTGTGGTACTGTATTATGCTCGTATTATGTCTGTTCATATGTACATATGTTTATATGTTCCCCCACATACTTGTAAAAGTCTGGGTGTAATAAATGAAATGAAAATGAAAATGATTCTCATATTGAAATGAAAAAAATAATGAAAGCACGACATCAAAGTTGGAAACCATATTGCTGCGAGACGGATAGGTCTATATCCGCCAGAAGCCAGTGAAGTACGCGTTTCACGTTGTTCTCTGCCTTGAACATCCATGACCTTAATTTCAGAATAATTATTCAGGAAACCTATTGAATATTTTAAAACTAGTTTGATTTGAACCTGAAGCAGCAACAGCTCCCAGTCAGATTAGTTTCAAAATATTCAACAGCATATTCCTTGCACCGTACATAATATCTCATCTCTGGTCAGTGATGATTAACTGCCTCGCCAAGGCAATAATTTCAAGGAGCAAAAACTCCCGACTTGCTAATTATTTTTAAAACAATTTGACTGAAAGTTGTTGGTGGCTTATTCACCAATAACTTTCAGTCAAATTGTTTTCAAAATATTTAGCATGTCCAGTGATATAACCCTTGGAATATGTCGTCTACAAGAACTCAGCATTCAGACGGTTACAGCGTTCGTCCTTTCGACCATGAAATCAGAGATCCAGACTTCAGCTTGAAATATCATGTTAAATACAGTCGATTAGCATTAGCCACGGTGTGTAGGCCTCTAGAGTACTATCAAGTCACGTCCTTCAGTTGTAGTGGAGCGGATATGTGCCATTTTTTGCTTGAGGTGTGCACTTCTGGAAAGCAGCATGAAACTTTGCCCTAGGGTTTTTTTAAAGTATGCAGAATAAAAAAATTACGGGAACCATGACACCGCTCCAAGTTTTCTGGCCAAAAATTGAAAATTCAAAATGGCCGCCACAAATCACATTTTTGCCCATAAATTGGCTCAACGTTCCCCGACAACCATGCTCTTTGTGTCTATACCTATGTTTTGAGGTCAAGGAATCTAATAGAACACATTACAATTATATCAGCTTATATCCTAATTACAATACACTGAAATTAAGTGATTTTCTGTTATATACAATCATCTCAATAGGGTTTTTGCACTTGTATATCTATCCAAGGTAATCCGAGTGATATATTTCATACACTGCTTTAATAAATAATTTATTAAGCTGCCGGGTGACACTTAGTCACTTACCAACAGCTGTACAGTTGCCGGACCATTTTCTGGTCCCACTAGACATACTATACTAAACTAACTGACTTATGTAACACATTATTAGCTCACCTGGCCTGAAAGGACAAGTGAGCTTATGCCATGGCGACCGTCCGTCGTGTGTCCGTCGTCCGTTCGTCCATCAACTTTTACTTTAAACGACTTCTTTTCAGAACCACAGGGCCGATTTCAATTATATTTGGCAGGAAGTATTTTTCGGGTATAGGGATCCAAGTTTGTTCAAATAAACCGGCGGCCATCTTGGATTTAGGCCGATTTTGAGAAACGTCTTTAAAAAATCGTCTTCTCCGAAACCGCTAAGGGGATTGACGCAAATCTTATGAAATATGATCTAGGGCAAGAGCTGAACCAAGTTTATTCAAGGGAACTTGATTGGTCAAATGGTTCGGCGGCCATCTTGGTTGACCTAGCTGTAGCGAAAATGACTTCCCCTCCAGAACCGCTAAAGAGATCGGGTCGAAATTTGGCAGATATGATTAGGGCCTAAGGGCCATTAAAGTTTCTTCAAGAGAAGTTGATCCGTAAAAAAAACATGGCCGCCGTGGGCCAATCAAAATATAGCGTATTTGGCGGCCATATTGGATTTTTTATTTGATGGATTTTGAGGTCGAAATTGGTTCTGTATGTGTTTTGCGGTTTTCTGATCACAAATTAGCAATTTTCGAAACTGTCGGATAAACGGTTTGGCGGCCATCTTGGATCATTTTCCCACCAAAAGCTCCCATATTAAAACAATGGGAAATGAGAACTATTGGGCCGATTTCAATTATATTTTGCAGGACGCATCCTTTGAGGTCGAAATTGGTTTTATGTGTGCTTTTGGCTATTCTGATTTCAAATTTGCAATTTTCGAAACTGTCGGATAAATGGGTTGATGGCCATCTTGTTGATAAAGAGCATTCTAGTTGAAATGCCTCTGGTCCAGGTGAGCGATACAGGCGCCTTGTGCCTCTTGTATTTGGCAGGAAGCATCCTTAGGGCATAGAGATTCAAGTTTATTCAAACCAAGCTGATCGGCCAATTGGGCTGGCGGCCATCTTGGAATCTGGCCGATTTTTAGAAATTTCTTTAAAAATCTTCTCCGAAACCGTTTGATGGATCGATTCAGAACTCATGAAATATCATCTAGGGCAAGCGCTGAACCAAATTTGTTCACTTGTGAACTTGATTGGCCGAATCATTAGGCGGCCATCTTGGATGACCTAGTTTTAGAGAAAACGACTTCTCCAGAACTGCTGAAGCGATCGGACTGCAATTTGGGAGATGATATTGATGACTAAGGGCCATTAAAGTTTGTTCAAGAGTAGTTGATACATAACGAAACATGGCCTCTGCTTTTTTGTTACAAGTCCGCTCAACTCATTAGAGTTCTACTTATTGTTAATGAACATTCTAGTTGAAATGCCTATGGTCCAGGTGAGCGATACAGGCCCCTTGGGCCTCTTGTTACTAGTAACTTTGATCGTGTAGATAATTCCAACCGACGACACACCATGTGCGCCCATGGCTCAGTGGTTAGTGTAGTTGGTTCGCAATCACAAAGTCGTGTGTTCGATAGTAGTAAGCCCGAAACCGGTTGTGCAGTGGGTTAGCATATGGTGTATGAAAAATAAGTAATTACCGACAACAGTAAACTATATATTTTGAAGAAAATAATTACTAAGCTGCAGGGTGACACGTACCCACAGTTGTACAGTTGTTGGACCATTTTCTAGTTCCACTGGACACACTGCTCTGGAAGAGTGGGCCGGCGTGGAGTCCACAAGGAATCATCTCTGATTCTCTCCCTGCCCCCATAAATCTGGCATTGGAACGTGGTGGCTCTCCTATAAGTGACTGTCCCCAGATGTACCCTGCCTGATAAACAGCCCGTTTCACATGCTGTTCCAAAGCATGTAATGCCGGAGGGATGTTTTCCATCTTTCGATTTTGAGTGAATAACTGTTTCCTCCCATCATTCACGTGGCTGAGCTCTGATGTTCGCTGATACAAGAAAACAACATATCTCTCTATTTGGTCCATGTCGTCGGGGGATATCTGGCTTGGAGCATGAGATAAGCGCACAAAAATAGGTTCGAGTTGAGGCATACTGCGCCAAACAGTCCATGCCGTTCTCTTACCAATTCCATAGAAGGCAGAAACCGTGTCACACCCTGATATTGCATACATAAGCAAAGGACCCCACGATGCATCATTGCCTAATTCAGCTGCAATTAGGTGGCAGGGGATGTAACGTAATTTAGAACCATGACTAAATGCTATCCAAATTTCAGTTCTGTAGCACACTTGATACAGCAATTGCGACAACTGCCACATCAGTATCTGTTGCGTGTATCATTAGCTTGGTAAGTCCATGATAGAACGCATGAGAAGCATGGAACAGGAGCCACGTGTCAGTTTCCTCGTGAGAGCAGGACAAGTCTGATAAGTCAGTTATTGGAGATGATACCGCATTCTGGCCAAATGTGGAGATGACTTGCATCCCTTGTGGGGGTTTCAAACTCTTGGATTGCATTACCTAGCAGTTGGAACATAATATCTTTATTTGAATCAGAACGAAGGAAGTTCTTCCAGTTAGGTGGAATGTTTGTGTTGTTGGCGACCCAAAGATGGTTACCAGATCCACGGTTTTGTCGTGTTTGTGCCTTTAGGCTATCCTCTTTGTAGACATCCCAAACAACATCTACACGTACAACATCTTGGAGAACACGTTCTATATAGGGCAAGAACACTAGTGGTGAATAGTCATGGAATGTTTTGACACAAATTTGTGATTTCTTCGGATCAAGTATGTGCACAATTGCAGCGTCACCAAGAATTTTAACATCAACGTTTGGAACATATTCCGATTGTGGTACCAATGACTCCAAGCATTCCATTAAGTCAGAATTTTTTGTTTGGTGAATGATGTTATTTGACGCAAACGATGGAGGCCAAGCATTATCTTCATGCCTGAAGAAAGCATCCATATCATTGTCTCTAGCTTGACATGATATACACATCAGAAAGAAGAGCTGAACATCATTTTGAAGTTTGGAGAGTTTGGAAATGGACTTCACAAGTGTCTTTGTTGAACTAGAATTTAACGGAGGAAGGCCGTTCTTGTGTATGGTGTCATTGAATGCAGTGGTATTGTCCTTGGCACGCTCCTCAATAAATTTCCGATAATGTGTCATTCCTGTTTTCGGCGTTCGTTATAGTATGGACCACACTCTCGGGTATTTTCACTTTACTATCAAGTGTATAGAGTTATGTGCTTGTATCAGCAAACGGATTGCCAAGTTCCTCTATCACATCAGTGATGCTCTTGACTTGAGAAAGGAATTTCTTCTGCACACTTGGAATTTGTTCATGGTGGCGTTCTGTAACATTCTTGTTCATGGAATGTTTGTCTGCAAACTCCGTCTAGCTGTTTCTGGGCCTGCCACCATCTACCGTGTCAGTGCTGATTCATTTTCAGAAATTCCTATTACGCCTCCGACTCCCTTCACCACTGCATTCAGCTGTTCTTGAACTTGATCGTGCGCAAGGGCTGAGAATTTGTGTCTTGGTTTCTGCGTAACAAAGTTGCCTTTGAAGAACTGTGCATGTGTGGTAGGGCAGCTAGCCTCGAGTGCAAGTAGATCTCTTACAAGAACGGTCATCCAGCCGGCGTTGTGCTAGTGGTCAAGAACAAGTGACTCCACATACGAAACAAATTTATGTTGACGCTGTGATCTAAGACAATGTAGGAAGAGGAGTTCCAACTGCCATACTTTGTACCAGTAATCAAACTGAGGATGAACTGATGCCATCTGCTCACACCACTCATTATAGCGTAGTTGTTCATCATCTGGGGGTATTCATTTGATACTCAGCATATGTTCTGCGAAGACGAATGAACAGAGCTGTTACCGTTACCTGATGAGCCCATTGCCCTCTGGATGTGTGCGAACCTTTCTGGAGATCAGCTGCACGCCCGTCAGTGGTAACATTGACTGATGGCATCATATAGGTCCAACCACTTCCGTCAAGCCAGTCATCGATTACTTTCAACATGGCCAGCACCCCCCCCCCTCCCCCCAATCAGGACAACATATTGTCTTTCTCCATACTCATCTGGCCATTTCCACTGAATCGTTTTGGCGATAGCCTATTGTGGCTGATCAACTGTAGGTACTGGTATCTGTCCTGGGTTGACACGTACTGTGATCTGTCGTATGATATTCGTTCCATGTTTGACCATAGCGGGTGAGTGTGCACCATCTCAAAACAATGGAAGGAGTGCGATAATTGCAGGAGGCTTAGATACAGACACCTGCAAGCTGGCAAAGTAGGTTGACCATGATATGTTCATATTCACTAGATCATATTGGTTTTCATTAGCTAAAGCTCTCTTCACATTTTCAAGCCAAACAGTTTGCAGTTGATCTTCATCCATCTCAGCAGATTCTGGAATTACTAGGGCATTAGTTACTGTTGGAATGACGTTGTCGTGGAGCGAGACCAGTGTCACAGTAGTATATGGTTTAGGTAATGACATGATCGATTTCGAATTTGATTGGGATCTGTTCTCGAGAATCGTCTGAATGACCATAACACCACCAGGATTGTCATGTCTGATATGTTGTGTGATTGATAATGCCGTACCATTTCCAGCCAAACGGTTCAAAATGGCTGCCACAAAACATGTTTTTGCCCATAAATTCTGTCCAAGTGCCCAGATTACCATGATCTTGGTATCTATAACTATGTTGCTGAGGGCAATGAGTCCAATAGAATGTATGCGAACTAACATAATATAATTTTTCATGGTGAATCTTTTTTAAAATGTCTATCATTGATTTGTCATAAATTAACAGAATGTGCATTTAAAAGTTTTTCACCATGCAAATGTCTATTATGTTAGTTCACATATGCTCTATCGGATTCTTTGACCTTGCAAACATAGGTATAGACACCAAGATTATGATAATCGGGCCACTTAGAGCCAATTAATGGGCAAAAATGTGTTTTGTGGCGGCCATTTTGAATTTTCTATTTTTGGCAGATATGGTTGGAGTGACGTCGTGGTTCCCGCTATTTTTGAAATCAACATACTAAAAAAACACCTAGGGCAAAGTTTCATGCATCTTTCAGAAGTGCAGACCCCGGTCACATATCAGCTCTACTATTGGTGAGACTCTTTGAAACTTTCTGAGAATCGCGTTGGGTAAAATAGTCACTGATAATAATGGATACGTGTAGCTTCTACTTCATTTTCGTTCTCTTTGATCACTTTTTCGTCGTCTTCGTTTTTTCATCTTCATCATCTTGGTTTTCATCGTCTTCTTTGTCTTCCACGTAACCTTCATCATCTTTTCTTCTACTTCATCTTCGTCTTCTTTGACCTCACTTTCGTCGTCTTCGTTTTCCCACCTTCGTCATCTTGGTTTGCATCTTCGTTGTCTTCCACGTTCTCTTCGTCATAATTTCTACTTCTTCTTCTTTTTCATCTCCTCCTCCTCTTCTTCCTCCTCCTCACCCTCCTCCTCCTCCTTCTCCTCCTCCTCCTCCTCCTCATCATCATCATCATCATCTTCATCCTGATCCTCCTCCTCCTCCTTATCGTCTTTATCTTCCTCCTCCTCCCCTCCTCCTTAAACCCATGAAATACCAGTGAATCAATTTCAAGACTATTATACAGGAAATCTGCTGAATATTTTGACAGCTTCCAGTCAAATTAATTTCAATATATACAAAAGCATATTTCTTACATCATAAAGAATCTGTCGATTCAGGTCTGTACGTGTTAACGGGATATTGCACCACCTCCACTGATCACTCAGACGAGAGCAATAGCAATGACCAAGGTGCTGTCTTAAGCGACACACTCTCTTTGCTGACCACTTTCTGATGGCTGCATAATACCTATTATAGACATTTTTTGCTCGAGATAGACTGCCTTAGACACAAGTAAATATTGTTTGTAGATACAAATGTATCTCGGTGTGAAAAAACTGATGATGTCTATTTAAAAAAACCCAGATCGAACATTGACAATAAAAATGTATCAGCCCTATATATCAAAGAGAATAATTCAATGTAAATGTGATTATGAAATCGGTTTTTTTCGGCACCTTTTGTATATTTGTGATTAAATTATGATACGTGTACGGCCCCGAGAGTAAGTTTTAGTGATCAGTTGAGTAGCTAGAAACTCCGATTTTTAAAGCTGCTATGTCACAGTATTTCATTATTGCAAATCAGGCTCTAGGCTATATACATCATCTCATTGTCTCAGGACAAGTTCATATTTTCACAATGCCGCTAATAAAACGTTGTAATTCCACCATTGCCACGATCGTCAAATAGAGCATTTTACAGCCATTACTGATCTTATCCATCTAGTTTATGTTGTATTCACGTGACATATTTTTTGTTCCACTTTCAGTTTCAAATGGTGTCAATCAGCTATTGTTATTACATGGATGATTAGTAAATACTATTAACGACTAAATTAAATGATAGGCTAGACTAAAATAGTCGAATTAGCTGTAAACAGGCTAACAATACTGGCAACGCGCGCCGTGTATAAGCGAAGGTGGCTTGCGTTATCAGTTTTCCTAACGCGTCCACAATAGTTTGCAAACTATTGCAGTTATTACGAAAACGGGCAGCGCAACCCACGTTCATTCATAAATGTGTCTTACCAGTATTGTGGTATTTTCGTTATGGGACTTTCATTATGAAAAAGCAACCATATCCTGATTTTTCGTGAACTTGTCTCAGACTACCTTGCCATTACAAATAGATGCGGTAGGGATATGGGAGGGGGGAAAGAGAGGGGTGACTTTTTGACAATTTTCAACCGACCGCATGAGTGACAGATTGGATGGTCGACCAATTGGATGAGTGACAAATCGGATGACCGACTGACTGTATGAGTGACAGGTCGGATGACCAACTGACTGCATGAGTGACAGATCAGATGTCCGACTGCATGAGTGATGGAATGACGAGATGCATGAGTGAAAGGTCGGGATAACTGCATGAGTGACAAACTGACAGACAGGTCGACCGTCTAACCGACCGACCGACTGCATGAATGACAGATCGAATGACCCACTGACTGCATGCGTGACAGATCAGATGACTGACTGCAAGAGTGATGGACTAACAGACTGCATGCGTGACATATCTGATGACTGCATGCGTGACGGACTGATGGACATATTGCCAGGCCGACCAACTGACCGAATGACCACCCAAAAGACTGACCGACTGACTGCACGAGTGACAGAGCAGATGACTGACTGACTGGATGCATGAGTGACAGATCTGATGACCGACTGCATGAATGCGTGACGAATCGGTTGAAGGACAGATTGACGTGCATGATGACGGGCTGATCGACTGATCGACTGCATGAGTGACATATCGGATGACTGACTGACAGCATGGGTGACAGATCAGATGACTGACTGCATAAGTGGTGGACTGATGGGATGCATGCATGACAGAGCGGATGACTGCATGAGTGATGGACTGACAGACTGCATGAGTGACCGCTCAGATAGCTGTGTGAGTGATGGACTAACGGACAGGCCGACCGACCAACTGATAGACCGACCGATTGCATGAGTGATAGATCGGATGAGCGACTGCAAACCACCCACCCACAGATTGACCGACTCACTAACCAACCAACCGACTGCCCAGATGAGTGACAGATCAGATGACTGCATGACTGATCGACTGGCGGGCTGCATGAATGACAGATTGGATGACTGCATGACGGAAAGGCTGACAGACTAAACCACCCACCCACCTACCGACTGACCAACCCACTGACAGACCGAGTGACCAACTGACCGACCACCCACCCGACCGATTGCTTGAGTAACATATCAGATGACTGCATGATTGACATACGGGATGACTGCATGAGTGACAGATCAGACAACCGCATGGGTGACCGATCGGTTGATAGCATGAGTGACAAATGGGATGACTGCATATGTGACGGAATGCACGACTGCATAAGTGAGGGAACGGATGACTGCATAAGTGACAGACTGGCGGACATGCTGACAGACAAAACTACCCACCCAGTGATGAACCGACTGCATGAGTGGCAATTCGGCTGACTACATGCGTGACATATCAGATGACTGCATGAGTGACAAATCGGATGACTGCATGAGTGACAGACTAATGGATTGCATGCGTGACATATCGGATGACTGCATGACTGACAGATTGGATGCCTGTATGAGTGACAGACTGGTGGAACCACCCGACCATTGTTTTATGCACAATTCAATTTCAATGACAGGGCGCTCAACATGGAAAATCATTTCATATTCCATTAGATTGCATAAAGATACGCTAAATACGCCTGGAATATTGTAAGATTGCTATTATTTTTCATTTGAGACTACTTGGTGTGATACAGTACCTTTAAGAGTATCGCCTAAAAAATCACGAGGGTGCTCGGGCTCGAGTAGAGAGAAGGCTCTGACTCGACTAGAGGACTCAATCTATAAATAGAGACGTGGCTTCTTCGAGAACTTTTCTCGATCTCGTATCGAAGGAGATCTCGCGAGATACGAAGGTAGAAGGCTCTGACTTGAATAGAGGGCTCGGAATATAGAGTAGTGGGCTCGTACTCGAGTAGGGCTCGGAGTCGAGTAGGGCTCGGAGTCGAGTAGGACTCGAACTCGAGTAGGTACTCAAACACATGATAGATGGATAGATAGATAGATAGATAGATAGATAGATAGATATATAGATAGATAGATAGATAGATAGATAGATAGATAGATAGATAGATAGATAGAGAGATAGATAATTTATTCACATAAGGCCATCGGCCCTTGAGTGTACAGTATATTATACATACATGACAGATACCTTATAGTACATAAGATTAAACTAGAATATATTTAAAAGAATACAATATTTCATAGAGCAATTTCGACACACGTTTCTATTCGTTACCCATTTATCAATAATCTCCTAGTTTTCACAAAACAGAAAGTGAGGAACGAGGAGTGAGACCAGGGGCGTGTTCGCGAACGGGTTACAACCCACACCTGGCCTAACCACCCTGGAGAATATGACGTCATAATCTATTATTACGTCATAGTAACTCCAAGGCAGCTATCCCAGGCGCAAGCTACGACCCCTCCTCGAACACAGCCCCAGGTCGACAAGATAAATGGCCCTCTAAAGAAATTTATCAACAACCATTCTCCGCGAAAGAAGCGAAAGTGAAACAAGGAGTGAGACCAGGTCGACAAGAAAATCGTCTACCAAAAAAAATCACAGTGTAAAAGAAAATGTTGCACGCCTTGGAACCAGTTTGCCTGAAAGCTGTCATTGCAGTGAGCAGTCAAACTGGATCAAAGGCTGCCAACTTACGCACTTGCGCACACTTAATCGTATTACGATGATCTATTTCACGATGATCTATTTCACGGTTAACCAGACACAAAGCCGGTTATACATGGATATTTATAATTTGGCGAAGATGTTCACTATTCATACATACCTCCCCCCCCCCACCAACGTCTAAGTACATTTGGAGAAAGTGCTCATGTCATCAAATCATGTGTATGTATGCTTACTGTATTATGCGGCCGTAGTGGTAGAAACATCATACAGCTGCAATGAGTCCTTCTTCACTTTTGCCCACTATGTCTTCTGCTGTCATATTTCTAAATATTCAACGACTTGCCCGTGTAAATATTTTTTAACTGGAATTCCGGGCATTCAGGGTTCAACGTATATACATGTAAATCGATTAGAAGATGAGTACTCATTGGGCAGAGCTTAGCTAGAAATTGACGGGGCATAGCTCTTCTCCATTATACCATTTGGTACCGAAGAGTGCTGTTATGAGTTCATATCATGAATCTCCTCTCAGTATGGCACATCAGAACTTGCAAATACATGTACTATGGTACCGGCGAATAAGGCAGGTGGTCCGGTGGATGGTTCTTATGGGAATTTAGCTCGCCCCCGTCTCAAACCGCGTACCGACCGGGATCTTCCTTCTAGCGGAGATGGGAGAATTGGATGACGCAATGCTGTATTCAATTAATGATGACTCGTTTACTGAACTTTCTTAATCCTATAGTTTACACATATAATTCCAAATTCTACTCACATGTCGCTTACCTATTCTAAACCTATTCTACTTAACTACAATCGATTCCTAAGAGAGACGTATTATAATAAAATTTAACAAAGTTTACCTTAGGGTCTTCTCTCTATCTGACTAGCCAGCTAGCTACATAGCTGAACATTTCACTACTCACTAGCTGTCACTAGTGGTCAGAGACCGCTGTCGAAGTCCGTCCGAGTCCGTAACCGTAACTCTCACTAACTGGATCTCCCCGTCTAACTCCCTGTCTGACTAACTGCCTGACTGTCCGTCGTCAACATTTGTCCACTCTTAAATATGATTCTGTCGTTATGTCAACAAATTTGTGTGTAGTAAGTGATGGCGTGTCTGTGCATGAATGTGGGTGGCCTAGGAGTATCAATTAACTAATTTAACTAATTTAATTAAAAATAATTAACGTATATAATACAATCGTATAACAGCATATTACAACATGGTTACATCGAATTACAAGAGTTATACTCTGCACGCGAGCATTCCGACTAATTACTGATTGTTACATTGTGGGCGTGTCGATTGATAGTCTATGCAAATATGTATCCGTTTATTGCTGTAAGGTTCACGATCTGTCCCATCGAGTCTGTCATGTGTCACGGGGCGTGTCCATCATTCAGCGTATTCCGTAGTCGTGTCGTTGTGTGTGTGTGCGTGTGTGCATGTCTGGGCGTGGCTATTGTCAAGCGTATGCGTGCATTCGTGTGCGCGTCCTTGATGCAGATGCGTCCGTGCGTGCGTGTGTCTCTATGTCCGTCCATTCGTGTTGGTGTGTCGATGTGGCTATTCCCCTGTACCATAGTACACTTGCCATTTTCTAATGCTTTGAGTGTCAAAATGTACGGTGGGATTCAGACTTGTTTGAGCTTGTACTGATAACATCTCTTCCGAGCACTGGCAAAATTTTCACCATTCGTCGAACAGTTCCTCGGGCATACAAAGTGGCATTTGTTCATCGCTGTTGAATTCTGTCTCTGGTTTAAACAGAATCGATTTTGTTTCAGTGCCAGGGGCGGACACAGGTAATTAGCACCGGAGTTTGTGTGGGGGTGGGGGGGGAACCAACAATTTCAAGGGAGTTAGCTCTTGAAAATGGGCTTACTCCGCCACCAGTAGGTAAATAAAATTAATTGACAGCCCTGCCTGGTGGGGTGGGGTTAGGGGAGGGATGTGGGACATGTGCCCCGAATAACACCCTCACCATCCCTCTTAGTTCCGCGGCTGAGTGGGAACATGTTAAGACTTGTCTTATTACTGTCTCCCAAACCTATTCAGTTGCTCAGTTGCATTTTATAATATATTTCATTCACGTGATCCCATGGCATACACTATTATTTAATCTGTTATAATATTATGATAGGACTAATAATGCAGTAATATAAATTAACACTTAAAAACTAATATAAATTTGGAGAAACAAATTTCAAAATATCTTCTTATTGAATGTCTATGTGTGGGTTATGAGAAAAATATTTTTGTTAATTTACCACTGGTATCAATGGCTCGGCTACGCCATCAACAACTTTCAGTCAAATTGTTCTCAAAATAATCAGCAAGTTATAACCTTTTGCTCATTAGAATTATTAGCCGGTGGCTTGCAGCAGATAGACAGTTAATTAAAGTTGTAAAACATGACGAATTCACACGAGTAGTGAAGGGGACGCTGGGAGCTATTGCTATGCAAATGAGTTCGTGACCTATTTAAATGCTGCGTTCTGATTGGTTGTTCTAAATGAGCGGGCGGACGCTATTGTTCTAAATGAGCGGGTGGACACTGTGTGCTATTCTTCTAAATGTCCGGCTACATGCTATGTTAATGCATAGATTAATGGTGTTGTTTAAAACAGGTATTGATATGCATGTGCAATGATGGGCGTGTTCTGGCTGATCGTGTTTAACATATTAATTAGGTGGGCGGCAGCGCCCCCCCCCCCCACCCCTCGTGGTTTAAATTAAAAAGTAGAATATTTTGAAACTAAGTAGCTTCTTATGTCATCGAACATGGCATTTGAATAATGGCATACTGCGTGAACAATGGTCACATATGAATTGCGCTATTGTTCTCCTGACAAAATGATTAATGCAACATTTGACCATATCTCGACCAATCAGGATTTAGAACAATAGTGTTCAGCGGCCACCTGCATGAATAATAGCTCACAGCCATGTCATTTAGAATGATGGTGTACAGCGCCCACTTATGAACAATAGCACACAGCTGGTTGATACCTGATGAATATTTTGAAACTAGCGCGAATTGAAACTTCCTATATCAAATTAGTATACAAAATATTCGCTTAAACTACCATAGTACCACGATTTAGGTTTGAAAAATCAAAAAGTAAAAATATGATATCTGATGAATATCTCGAAACTAGCGCAAATTGTAGCTTCCTATGGCAAATTAATATAAAAAAATATCGATTAAACTACCACCATGTCACGATTTATGTTTGAAAAATCAAAACATAAAACTATTATATCTGATGAATATTTTGAAACTAGCACGAATTGTAGCTTCCTATGTCAAATTAGTATACAAAATATTCGCTTAGACTACCACCATGCCACGATTTAGGTTTGAAAAATCAAGTGTTTAAACTAATATATCTGATGAATGTTTTGAAACTAGCGTGAATTGTAGCTTCCTATGTCAAATTAATATCAAAAAATATTTGCCTAAACTACCATGAAAAAAATCAGAAAATAACATTTTATGATTGTTTTAGTTATATGGTATTAAATTTTGACATTTGACCCTATCTCGACCAATCAGGATTTAGAACAATAGTGTCCAGCGGCCACCTGCATGAACAATAGCACACAGCCAGTCATTTAGAATGATAGTGCGCAGCATCCCACTTATGAACAATGACATCATGGTTTAGGCGCGACACCGATGTAATGTGCGATACTGCTAGTTATATGTTGTGCCCCTGTGCACGTGCATGCATGCCCGTGCTCTCATGTGTGTGCATGCCCCTGTGTGCACCCTTGTGCACATGCATGTGTGCCCCTGTGTGCACCCCGTGTGCATGTGCATTCCCCATGTGCCCTGTGTCGGTGTGCATAAACATGATATCATATAGTGATCAAATAATACACTTTTTTATTTTATTTATTTTGTTGACACATCGAATCAAAATAAGAAAATACAATAATAAACTAAATTAGTGGCAACATTTAATGACATCAATTATTCTATTAATACGTGAGAAACAATAATTATTATTATTAATTATCCATTGGGGTTTTTTCCGTATCTTTTCTCCAATACTTAGAGTTAAACATTTCACTTTCGTATCATTTCTATCATGCATACTTAGTGTCCATAGTATATGCTTCATGTCTATACCTCTCCAACCCTAATATAAGAAATATACACAATAATATCCGCATGTTGTTGTCAGTGCTGGTTGAACATATTCAGTGTTATAGGAATAAATACGCACATGACACCCATTGCGTCCATTTGATATCATTCTTCTGTCCGAAGTGTGTTTTCCATAATGGTCAAAGTATTCTGCTTTCCCACTCAATGTGTAATACACTGTGACCCAGTGCTGGCTGCCTTTATTACTGGGATGCGTGTTTATCACTAATGAAGATGGATGATATATAATATGAATGGGTACATTGTCAATTGGAAAAACTCTGAGAAAGTGTTCACGCATTTTGTTGTCACTGAATAATAGATGCTCTGTTTCAAATGTATTCAGCATTTTTTAATAATCTGTTGATACATTAAAGTCTGATCCGATTTCTATCATATTATCAAATTCAGCATAGCAAATCATGTTTGTTGTATCAGGTAGTGCTTCACTAAAATGGAAGATGACTCTTAGCGATCCAGTACGTATAGGGTATCGGTGCTCTGAATCAGCTAAATCAGGAGTAAAATCCCATGCGAATAGTGTCATGCCATGTCTGAAGTGTGTTTTATCAATTGGGTACCCGTGGTCTTTAAATAGCACTCCAGTACCACTGAACAGCAAAAAGTAGGCATCAGCGTAAATGTCGTCACTAAATGATGGGCATATTGGTGATGTTGTCACCTCTTCCCCATTAATATAGCATGTAGCATAGGTAGTTTTATTATTATAAAACCTGAATGGCTTTTGGTAACAACACCATTATAAGTGCCATTTGTTACAAAACCGAATAATACTCTTGTAGGAAGCTGTCGGATAAATATATTATCTCTATCCACGCTCTTAACTCAACTCAGTACCATAAAAGTTTTACATACAACATGATGAATAGGGTATTTAGCACTCGTCTTTCTCAGATTAACTGCATGCAATACTAACATATCAGAGGATGGTATAACTTTACGTACAAATAAGCAATTAGCTGACAAAAACTTCAGCTTAGGTTTGAGATCGTCTGTAGACATAATGGTGAAAGCATCTTTACTCCGCTGCATGCATACTCTCAAATCAATGGATCCGATCAGAAATCGATCCTGCAGAAACATGTCAGTGTGTATGCGACCAATTAATTGCACTATCTTACTTTCAGCTATCATTTTTCTGCATGCTTGAAATCCTAAGTTAGTATCGGCGACATTATCAAATTTACCAGCATCGTCCATTCGCCATCCAGCAGGTTGGAGATGCGAGGATGCGGCATCGCTTCCATAATTAAGCAATGTTTCAAAATAAGCGCGGTAAGCGTAATTTTCGTTTGAGTCTCTGACACATTTTCCATTCAAAAAAACATCCACTTGTGAGAACATTGTATGAAGGAGATTATTCACAGGACCCATCTTTTCATCAACTGCTAGCTGTGTCTCAGTACCCGCTGCATCTAGCTTTACTAACTTAACTTTAATCGAGATGTAAGCCTGGGTAAGATCAAAATATCTATCTGAAGATCTGCTGAGGTAAAACTCCATCTGTCCAGGATCTGATAAGCTCGATACAGGTTGAAACTGTTCCCATTTTGCCGACTCCAGCATCATTACTATGGAACATGTCTGAAAAATGTCCAATTCATTCTTTGAACACTCACATGCATGACTAAGTTCCATGTTTTAGTCAATTAAAGATATCAGCATGTTTTCTCTGACATTTATTGCATCCCATCCTCATCGGTGTCGCACACACTGACTGAGCATTACATACATTACTCCTCTTTTTATGTTTTGGTTTAGGTTTGGTTAATCTTCCACATGCTGCTGTTACAGCCTCTGGTATCAAAGCCCTGGCTACATAATGCACTCTTCATTTCAATGAGTATTTAACATTCTTTCCCGCCATTGCATCCTCCACCAGCCCAACTCCTGCACTAAGAGTTTGTTTACCTACTGTCTTGGTAACAGTTTTTGCGAAAGGTATTGCCAAGCATAATAGTCCACCTAGGATATTATCTAACCCATGGCCCGCCTGATATCGTGCACCTACAAATACTGGAATACATCCATAATCCACCTGACTGGCATAATACTGCCCCAAGGCACTACCATTACTCAATCTTCTCATTGTTGTCGTCTGAAATGTAGACAGAGTACACTCAGTGACGCTCCGTCCTCGAATGGTATATTTGAGCCTGACCTATCAGTTATAAGTATTCCTATTGTATCTACTTAGTTCTTTGACACAGAGTGATATTGAATATCGGGAAACATCCACTGGCATATATCTTTCCCACCATCAGTACTAGACAGTGGAATCATGCTGAGCAGTGATGCTGACATGTCACCTACTACACTGTGAGAGACAACATCGCAGTATATATATGCTGTCGTCTGTCTGCCCTGGTGACTCTTTCGAAATGATTTTACTACTTCTACCGGTCCTGTATGCATTTTTTCGTTGTAGACAATTAAATTAGATACTTCTGGGCCAACCTTAATACCATAATTACATCTAATCATAAGGGATACAAGATTCACGTGATGTAAATAAAAATTGAGAAAGATTTTTTTACTCTTAAATTTCTGATGATTTTCTATCTGTCCATTTATATAGTCTACCATATTCTTCACTGCATAGTATCCCTTTGACACTTTTATAATATGTGATTCACTAAGTTCAAGAAAACTACACCGAATACACTTTTTTCCCTGTGTGCTAGGTTGATCATTCTGCAGAGTTTGTCCAGATCAACAGGTGTTGGTTTACCAACATCCACTACAATACCAGATTTGGCATTATCCTCATTCTTCCCTTTCATTGTCTTACTCCACACATATATTTGTACGTAGCTTTCTCTAGTAATAGTAATGTGTACTACTATTGCTCAGTAGAGTCACACAAAACTGGTCCTCAATCATTCTCCAAAGACGGTTGCAGTATCTTTAACGTCTTAATGCATAGACTGGGTAATATATACCCTAAGCAATCACGCAGAAGCGATATCCAGATACCTGGCTGACAATTCTGTATACTCAGAATCACAATACATGTAATGATCATGATATAAATGATTATGACTTGTGCTACATATACTATCTCCTCCTTTTGTACACGCGAACCCATTATGTACCACATTCCCTGATATGAACGTCTCTCTATATACTCATCCATTATTAATGGTGTATAGTGTTGAGCTCAGTAACCCACGAGTTAAACTTGGAGTGATAGCTGAGCCACTTGCCATAAGATTCACATACTCCCTTAGCTCCCTTCCTACTCTTAATTATCTGTTCCACTGAATATTTTCTATCTTCTTTCATGCCACCAATTTTCTGAATCGCATCGCGATAAAAAGTTCCAATAATTGGATCACCCGAATAATCTTCCAATTTATAGAAGATTGGATAATTGTCAGAAAGAATATCATTCACCTTAAAGAATTCATGGCTCCATTGCCCGTGATATGCCTTCTCAAATGGCATTCTTGCCTTCAAGATTCTCACATGATCACCAGATTTCAGTGTATTTTTCTTTAGTTTAGGGTTCCTCTTCTTGTTCTTCCCTACATATATATTTCTCCATGCGATCAGCTCAATACTATGATCAACATGTATCGGTGGCATACATATGCTGATGTGTACAGTTTTATTGTACGATGCGACTAAACTAGGTAATACATCGATATACCTTCTCGTATTCTTAAGAGTCATGTATCTAAATATTCAGCCCTTTAATGTCTGCTGAAAATGTTCCACCATAGCAGTGTGCAGCTCATTCTGCGAGGTATAGAAATGTATTCCTTCTCAATCAAATATTTCTTGACTACTCCATTGACGAACTCATCACCTTTGTTGGTTTGAATAGTGTGTGGGAGTCAGAATGTGACAGAAGAGCTTCTAATCCTTTCTTGACTGATGCAGACGTTTTGCTATACAGATTTTCCACCAACACATACTTCGATAGTGCATCAACAACGCAGAGTAGGTATAACATGGCATCGTTTTCTTTTGCTAGCATTCCCATCGAGCACAGATCTGGCTGCCATAGCTCGTCAACAGCCATTACTATTATCTTACGTTTGGTAAACTTTGTTCTCCATGGTTTGTGAAGCCGTTTTAACCATTCTTCAATATAGACACATGGTATTTTATAATATCATAATATACTTTCGCCAATTTAGCATCATTCATTACTTCACTAAATTCATCCACACCAGTGTAGTATATCTATTTGCTTTGCTCATTTTCCTCCTGTTACCCTCTAGAGAAGGCATGTATTCACTAACAGACGGTGTACCTGTACTTTTTCTATGCATCCTTATACTTGCGGCAGAAGGTGTGTACTCACTGATGCTATCATCGTTATCATTGACATTAAACATCTGTTGCAATGTTTCCTCTTGTCCAACAAATGTGTGTGGTATGTTTAAGTCATGTGGCAGATTAAGAAACTTGCCCTCTGCAACATCGAGCATACCGCTATGTCGAGGTTTGCACCCATGAGCAACAACATTTGTAAGCAGATCGAGTACATTAGTTTTCAGGTAAGACATACCCTCTATTGTTACTTCAGCTAGATCATTAACATTAAAACGTTCAGGAACTGGGCACAAAATATCATTTATTCCGCTGGCTTTTGTCTTATATGTCTTTGGTATTCCCCTCATTGTACAATCAAGTATTTGTGTAGGCAGTGCATCTGATGTAGGTATGGGTTCAAGAGGTGGCGCATGATATTGCTGCCCTATTGATTGCTGATAGTAGCGCCTATATTTTTCCAATATGTGTGAATACGATGTCGACTTTTCATGCTCAGACATATCGTGTCATGCTAATATATTGGATATCTCGTTGTCGAGACTAATAGCTTTACGTATCACTGGGTCTGTCTGTAGCAGAGATATTTTACTCTGTTCATTTAAATTGCCTATCAATTCGTGCAGTACCAAAGCCATCTTACGTACATGTTCCATCTTCTCACATGAACAGTTGATCAATTAATGAGGCTAGTGTGCCAATGACTGTGGGTAATATGGCTCCCACATATCCACTTGTCTGTAACAGACGTCTTTTACGCACGTATGGTACTCCACGACTGGTCAGCACACTCATATGGCATTTATATTTACTCAGTTGTTTGTATCATGATTTAGTAAGCCAGACATTTCTGCGTAATACATTAATGCATGACTTGCATAGAACCTCTATCAATTCATTTGAACATTGCTTGAGTACATCATTTCTGATCTTTGGTTTTACTTTGGCCAGATGTTGTAGCATAGGTAAATGCTGACCTATATTATATGGTGCCATTTTTTCACTTCTTTGGTATGTACATGTAACATACGTCCTTTGGATGAACAGTTGAACGGAGTCCAATATTGTTTGGTTTCAAATCCAAAAGTCGAGGTGTGCGTGTAGCATCCTTATATGCTTCTATCAAATACTTTGTATTACAAGGATACATCTGATTGGATAAAGAGCGTATAGAGGAGGATGCATCACATGGATTCTTAAACAATACCGTGTAGCGACAGTTAACTGACAAGTTGCACTGATTACACGACTTGTGAAAAAGATTTTGTGCTACAAAGATAACTCTACAATTCTCATGATGAGGGGGAGTAATTGCCGATGGATCTCTTATTAATGCTTTTATCATTTCAGTTTTACCACACTGCATCTGACCACAGACAATCATGGTAAAGGGGTGATTTAACATCGTATTGCAGTCAAGCATTGATGCCATCACATTCACTCGCAAATGTAATCATTCAACTGGAATACCATACACACAAACACTTATATATATATATATATATATATATATATATATATATATATATATATATATATATATATATATATATATATATATATATATATATATATATATATATATATATATATATATATATATATATATATATATATATATATATATATATATATATATATATATATATATATTGGTGGTGACCCTATCAGAAGCACGATGATGTGATATGATGTAATGACGCATATTCACGTTTACGAGACATGACTGTCTGAAATGTTGTAAAGTGCTGTGTGCTTCAGCTATGTTTTGTGTGATCATGGATGCAGCGCTCTATTCAGCTGCATCTCGATGTGTATTTTTTGGGGAGTGCAGATGTGTTTTGAAGTGCTGCATTAACATACCAATGCATATTGCCAACAGAGGGTGGGGGTGGGGGGGGGGGGTTGGGTGCACCATTCAATGGCATGATCGACAACGAGTAAACAAATTAAATCCTTTTAAACTTTTATTAATACTGACATCGTAAATGACACAACATATTATTACATTGATGTGATTCTAGTACGCA
This sequence comes from Chaetoderma sp. LZ-2023a, assembly GCA_034401795.1. Lineage (NCBI taxonomy): Eukaryota > Metazoa > Mollusca > Caudofoveata > Chaetodermatida > Chaetodermatidae > Chaetoderma > Chaetoderma sp. LZ-2023a. The sequence continues at coordinate 9,449,073 of CM067365.1, forward strand.
ACATCAAACTGTGATATGTTTACTAATACTGCAATATTAATTAAAGGCAATGATGTTATGGCGTTATCAGCTGATTAACATATATTACATCGGTGATGCTCTAAACCATGACGTCATACACAACCAGTACAAATCAGTACTTAACTCTTTAGTGACTAAATTTGTTCCTGAAAATTAATATATCGGGCTTAATCCTTTAATGGCAAAAGCATACATTGCCATCCTCCTTAGCGGACTAGAGGAAAGACACATTTGCGGAGCGAGGAAGCTACAAACTCGCATTCATGTTAGTTTTGTAATATTGATCAACATAGATATATAGTTGACAGACTGTTAAGGAGGGTGGCTATGGATTGTTTGACCATTAAAGGGTTAAGCCCGATATATTAATTAAAGAAATCAATATTATGGCATTAACAGTTGTTTGTCGTATATTATCTCGACGATGTACTGTAACCATGACGTCATACACAAACTGTATAGTACAGATCGGAACTATGTTCATATAAATCGTAATGTTTGTTAAGTTCGTAATGATATTCATCTTCGCACATTTCTTGTAATGCATCTTCAATATACAATTTGAGATTGTCAATCAGATTAAAGTTAAAATCAATACCTAAACATGAATGTTGATGTGGATGATTAACGCTGCAACCATAACAATTTTGTACCGTTAGCTTTTGTATCTTTGTAGACAACATATATGCGAATAATCTCTGGCTGTTCTCACGCTCATTGGGCAAAGGGCAATAATGCCATGCACGATACATACTCTTACAATACTGGCATAGTTTCATATCATCATGATTTAGTTCATCATCACTATCAATGGCGTCAAGATTTAGTTCATCATCGACACACATGTCGTCGAGGTATATAACATCTATAATATATAGCTAAACGTCCATTGAAAATACTGGATCATCAGTATCGCTAGTTGATGTGTTAGGTAGAATGTCAGACATGTTCAGATTACTGTGTACTATAAAAGCTCAGAGGTAATGCAGAAAACACCTCTGTGGAGTTCTGTTCTGTTTTACCGTTAAAGGTAGGCAATGCGGATAACAGTGAGTCAGCATTCAGTTTCAAAAGTTCCCACTCTGCGTCTGACAGGTACAACCCATTTTGTGTAGCTCGCGGAGCTATGTCAGAGCAGGGAAAATCATCGCTGATAGGTATGTGAGAGGATGAGTCCAGCAAATATGTAAATTGTATGCCCTCCTTTTTGCGTGCATGACATACTTTCTCTTCAAGATCAGAAATGATATGCACCAGTTGTCTAAACGCTTTTATGCTTATATACGCTATATATATACACCACGTTTAATAGGATAACCCTCAGGATTAAACTGTCGCAGATCGATACACCACTTTTAACCAAATCGAATCGTTGTCGCTCTACGCAAATTTCCGAGATCGCACCAATATGATGATTGCTTTAAATACTTTGAACATTGATCAGTCGACATTATGAATGATTGAAAGCAATAGATACGACATGCGAGACAACTTTATTTATATCGCATTGGAAACAATAGTGTCCAGCGGCCAGCTGCATGAACAATAGCACACAGAAGACCAATTAGAACAATAGCGCACATATGCACATTTGGAACAATAGCGTGTAGCTGATACCCATGTACAATAGTGACTAGCCGCATGAACAATAGCATCCAGAGGTTGTCTGCATGAACAATAGCATGCAGCGTACACTTATGAACCTGCCTGAACATGGCAGATGCATACCAATGTTCACACATGTCTGAGAATGACGTCCATGTTGATGATAGTGACCACGGTTCAATAATATATTATGAAGATGATATCACAAATATTAGAAATTGTCAACTAATAAGGTTTCTATTGAAGTTTCTAATGAGGTTTTGTAAAAATAATACTTGTAGCCATTGGTCAATGTCTATTCCGTATTCCGTTAATAACAATGTACTAATTTGAGTCATGATCAAAATCCTCCTGTAGTTAATTATACCATCACTTAAAACCCATCGCATACTCCTCATAATCAATACGCGCATCTTATCCTTATCATCGTTACACCAACTAGCAACTTATGCCATCATAGAGTGAGCAGCGAGTGCGGCTTTGTCGTCTATGGCTAAACCTGACATTGTTTACGAACTGACTGATAAAGTGCAAAGCTACTATTTATATTGATACTATGCTAGTGTAACCATATGGGACTGAAGATAAATCACCCAGTTTCAAAATTCGTTTTTTGAAGACGGGTCTGAAGATCTTACTACTATTGACTGAAAGAATTATAAATTGAGACATGCATGTGATCTTAGATGGGTAGCTTAGTTGTACACTATTACTATCCATAATTTCACCATCCTTTATAATTTGATCAATGGATTTTTTCATCGCATCAAAATTTACTTGTTTTGATTGTTCAGTACTCAGTGTTTAACCATTGATACCTGTTTAATAATCGATGGATCATTGCGATGCTTTATTTCAAGACTATAGTTTTTTGGACCGAGTGTGCACAAACTCGTAGTCGGATGGGATCTCACTCGTTCAAGAACCTAGATACACGCTTCGATCTTGAATGGTCAGCTCACCATCACAGGTACTAAATACCACAGAATCCATATCATGATAGGCTATGTGGCGACCAAGTAAAGACAAGACTGTATACAGTTTTACTCTCCCACAAGCTATCATGAAAGATGCAAGAATACAGTTGGTATTTAATGGGGGACTCAATGTACTCTTCATTGACTGAGTATGCCACCATTAAAAGATTATCATTGAGGAAAGAAATGCTGCTGACAGATTTATTTTTATCCCTTAAAAGCTCTAGTAGCTCTTTTCACATTGATGCCATTTTATTCTTGGTGTGATCATGTGGCAAAGAATGGCCACACAAAATATTCAATCCATATTTAGCTACAAAATGTAGAGCCAGATTATTTGATATTTTCACTGGGTCGAGTTGTATAGCCTCATGCACGTAGTACTCTTGTATATAACACTCTTTGTCACTTTCACTACAGACCCAGTCTGGAAACCCGCTACTTTCCTGCTTAATTTTGAGGAAGCAGTTAATGTATTCAGAAAATAGTCCATTATCACTATGTTGTTCATATTGCGATGACTCAGGATAATGTCAGACGTCATACATATTTTTAATGATAGAACCATGGTGAATAGCTAACTGTACCTCAGGCATGGTCCACGTCACGCATAAGGAACGTTGTTCTTCTGCATGTTCGCATATGGTAGATTGACTGATTCTTGCACATTCAGCACATAGTACAAACATGAGCCGCTTACTTATTCTAGTAGGTAATACTGGAAAGCAAAAATCACAAGGAGGGAGGACTTTGCATTTAATAAGACCGAAGATGACATGTACAGTCTTATCATTCAAATCATCGCATCTTACTACCCCATATGCACCTTCTGGAAAACAACATTGTTTCAATACTGATCAGTACATGGAAATGCAGTCTAAATATTCTAGCTTAGTATGTTTATCTGCTTCCAGAAATAATCAAATTGTGGATGTACGCCCACCAAATAGCACGTCATGCGGAGCTATGGGGTGTGCTAAGTCCAATTCTGTGATAAAATCATTTAGTCCATCGCTATTAGTGATTTTTGTCTTAAACTCGCATTCCCACATAATTCTCACCATATATCCATGCGATTCGAATAATTAAATGTGATATTGAAGAGCGGAATATGCTTCTTCATATGTCTGATCACTGTATGGTGCATATGTCTGCTCACGTTTATTGCCACAGCAATCAGACTCGTGCCCGTGAAATTTACACCTGCAAAACTCGAAAATAATATTTTCGCATGGAGTGAAGCCATCTACATAATGCCCGCAAACCTTTTGCTCACTCTGGTTTAGCATATGTAAGGTTTGGTAACCCTCACTTAATCTAACCCATTCCATCCATTCAACAGTGATCATGCTATATGCACGTTTTGCTCTTAGTGAGTGGTCAGGTAAAGTCTGAATGCTATCAGGGCGAAGACATAAAGTGCGATATGCTACATTACACGCACCTGCTAGCATTATCCCTGATATGAATGGATTTTATCCATCCGTTGATTCAGAAAATAAGGACTTAAATCTAGACATGGCTAAATGTGAGATGGTTATGTCATCGTTACAATATTCGGTGAGATTTTTTTATAAACATTATAGTGTGCATCTCTAGATATCTGCTCATTGTACCATTGATCAAATTCGAGCAGTTCATTTGCTTTCATATTTTGTATGCTGAATACCTCCCTCTCGGGAAAGGGCATTACCGTACCCCAATACTGAGGTGAGTACAGCTGATGCAGACATATTTCCTTGTGCACAGAAAGATTAAAAGCATCACTGACCTTACGTAATGAATGAGGAAAATGTTAATGGAATCGATGAAATGAAATGTTCCTATTTCAAATGAGAGAACTGAATGGCCACGCATGATGATATTTGTGGATTTTAGATGGAGGTTAATGCGCTTGCATACACATTGAAGGATTAAAAGCGAATCATATGCACACACATTATATGCAATAACGAGGTGGTCATAGAAAACATATTTTTGCAGGATACATTTATTACCATGCTTAGATTTTATGCATGTTAACCATTTAACAAACTGATCCATAGCATCTAACCCATGAAAGCGAACATATCCATTATTCATGCTTCGGTTACACGTAAGACGTAGCGCACTCAGCTTCGAGTGGCTGCTCAATGTACATGTCACAGAATACGTTCGCTACCACGAGATTAACTTTATGCTCGCTGACAATATTAGTGTCGGTATTGTTAATGGGTTCTATCTATGTTTCGGTATCATAAATGATGTATTTTTGATATTATTCGTATGTTAGATCCTCATCACCCATTTTCATGGCATGCGCATGCGATAATGACATAGCAGTTTCTTCAATTACTTTATGAAAACAAATATGATCTTCATTACCATTAAGCTTCTCTTTACATGCGTGACATTTAGTCATTCCATATACGTGTTCGTCAACCCCTTTAGGTACATGTACGAAGCAGAGAGGACAGGCCTTTACGATTTTGCATGTCCAATTTGTGCAATGATTTGTCATACATCGCTCGTTATGAAACTTATGATCATTACCACACATTATCATATGCAATGCGACTGTAGAATTACACCCGTCGATACCTGATTTAGCAGAGAAACATTGGCGACAAAGTGCTATGCAATTGTGAGTATTACTATATGATACGTCGCAATGGGGACAGTAATTGTGCACTATAAGAAATGCTGCAATAGACGTTATTAATAAAATGTGGTTATTGCATTCCAAATGTAAAAGATATATTGATGGTAGAGTAATAGTAGAGTCGCTGCTGAATAGACATTCGTGCATTGACTCGGATTAGACGCGGATACTAAATTCATTGACAAAATGTTGTTGAAATTTCAACCAGTCAGTACTATTAATCTCGTGTTCAGGAATACAACATGCTGCATGATACTCGTGCGCCATATGCATCTGATATGTTTTATTATGAATCAAATTGTTCCATTTGTATTTAGTGATCTGATTTTTTGTTTTCTTGATAAATTTTATGCCTAAATATATACCGGCTGCGAAACAGAATGAATATTCTGCACTGACAGATACCTGTCTTTATCATCGCAATGTATATTTAGAAGATGCGAAAAACGTGAAACTCAAAGCCATCTAATATCTTGCATTTAGTGTTTGACCTGAATTACTTTTTTGATCGAATCCAAAATTTGGTCTGCTGTAATTTTATTCCACGTCATAAAATCCATCGTGATAGATATATCCAATGCCGATTGAATGATCACAATTCGTACATGGTCATTTGATTGAACATTGCTATAGGCGTTATACGTATCAAGCAGCATTTAAACCGTGTCTGATATAAACTCTGAATGAGTTAATTGCGAATCAGCAATAGGATATTTCTTAAATGATATGCTATATTCAGTACTGTCAATATGATATTTTTTACTGCGGACCTTATAGTCTTCGACGTTATATAGTCTGAATAATCGACCTACCTGAGGTTGGATAGGAGCATATGCAACGTCATTATATAAGAGGAATTGATCATTATTGATTGATAGATCATGGTCATCACATAACAAATATTGATTATGATCATTATTAGTGAGTGGAATGCGCACAGATATTTGATGCATAATGTTCTTAACGTTGCTGCTAGTCACATTTTGCATGATTCATTGTTCTGTTTGATCGAAGCTAGGCACTTGTCATGTAAGTACATTTACATCTAATACATCAACGAGCTGAGGTTGGGTAGAAGAAGGTACATCAGTGTGCGGTAAACAGTCAGATATTTGCTGCATAATATTTGCATCCACTGCGATGTTGTTAGGAGCGGGTATGATATCACTATCTAAATTAGATCAATGTCAACATGCTGCAAATGTTGATTAAGATCGTCATTAGGAAACGTGATGATATTTGATGCATAATGTTCGTCACATAGTCACTAGTCAAATCTTGCGTGACTCACTTGTCTGTTTGATCGAAAATAGGAACTTGTCGTGTAGGCTCATTAAAATAATTACCATATTCCAATACACCGTTGTACTGAGGATGGCTAGAAGAAGGTACATCAGTGTGCGGTAAACAGTCATATGCTTGCAACATAATATTCGCATCCACTGTGATGTCGTTAGGAGTGGGTACGATGTCACTATCTAAATAACCAGTTAGAAATTGACTGCCATTAGTAAGGGAAATGCTTGCAGATATTTGCTACAGAATGTTCTCGACTTCGTCGCTAGTTTCATTTTGAGCAATTCGATGGTCTCTTTGATCGAAGATAGGCACTTGTCATCTAGGCTCATTTATATAGTTACCATATTCCAATACACTGTCATACTGAGGCTGGCTAGAAGAAGGTACAACAGTGTATGGAAAACAGTCAGATATTTGCTGCATAATATTCACATCCACGAGATGGCAATAGGAGCAGGTACGCTGTCATTATCCAACAAATCTAATAGAAATTGTTCATTATTGCTCAGTAGCTCAGGGTCAACATGTTGAAAATATTGATTAAGATCATCATTAGTAAGCGGAATACATGATGATATTTGCCACATAAAGTTCGCCATGTAGTCACTAGTCTTATTTTGCATGACACGTTGTTTTGTTTGATCGAAGATAGGCACTTAATGAGCATGGTCAAGTATACTTTCACATGGTGTCTGATACACACATTGTGTAGTATGACTGTTTAATGCCATGCAGTCATCGTCGGCCATCTGCTGTAAGATCGGATTAATAGCATTCTCTTGTTCGTTTAGTTTATCATCCATAATTGTGTAAATAAATTGATATCCTAACGCTAAATGGTCAAATATAGTTCACGACTTGCTTTAAGAAACAAGATTACTATCGAGAGAATAAGTTCACTATATACTGACATCTTCTTTACAGATTAAACTCTCATTATGTATTTTAACACAATTCTATTAACGTCTTCAATCAATTTTATAGCATGTAGCGGTCGATACATGCGTTTATGTTAAATCATGTCACTTTTATACTAACTAGAACCTATTTTGTTCATGCAGGTGACCAACACGTGTTATTGTTCATGCAGGTGTCCACTATTGTTCATAAGTGTTGGCTATGGGATATTGTTCATAAGTGGGCGCTGCACGCTATCATTCTAAATGACATGGATGTGAGCTATTGTTCATGCAGGTCGTCGCTGGACGCTATTGTTCTAAATCCTGATTGGTCGAGATATGGTTAAATGCCACATTAATCATTTTGACAGGAGAACAATAGCGCACAGCCGGTCACCTGCAATTCATATGTGACCGTTGTTCATGCAGTATGTCATTATTCAAAAGTCATGCTCGATGACATAGGAAGCCACTTAGTTTCAAAATATTCTGCTTTTTAATTTCAACCACGGGGGGTGGGGCACCGCCGCCAACCTAATTAATACGCTAAACATGATCAGTCAGAACACGTTCATCATTAAGCACGCATGTCAATACCTATTTTAAAAAACCCACATTAATCTATGCATTAACACGCATATGTCATTAAACAAACAGCCAATAGCGTGTAGCCGGACATTTAGAACAATAGCACACAGCGTCCACAACCAAGATTTCATGATCAAGAGTCAAGAGCTCATTTGCATAACAATAGCCCCCAGCGTCCCCTTCACTACTCACATGATGTCTCATTAGATATAGATCACGTTCAAATTTCAAGCTTTCTTTATTCACTCAGGCTGTTTCCAAACAGCACATGGCAATAATTTATTGTTATAGAGTCTGGCAGTAGAGACATGTATACATCTACGTACAGTACATACATCATCATTCGTATAATCACCAGCTTCGTTTTCATTCATCATTAACATCGTCACTGATTACAAAGTTAAACAAATAATCATCATTATGGTATTGAAATTAAGTTTCAAGTTTTTATTTCATAATCCCATGTCACATCGTGACATACGGGGCATAAATATACATGATATATTTTAAACATTGCGAGTGTGAGCGAGCTAACAGTATTATTATTATTATTATTATTATTATTATTATTATTATTATTATTATTATTATTATTATTATTGAACAATTCCAGCAGGGCTGACGCCCTATTGTTTTCGTTAAGATTGTTATTATGTTTTACCCTCCCTTTGCAAAAATGCTATAACTTGAAAACTGTCGAGAAATGAACCAAACTTCACAAGCAATGGTACTTTGCTAGACGAACTATCGATTCATAACCCGCGTCCCTACTGGAAATTTGTTAAAACACTTTTATTCGGAAACTCAACGACAAATATACCGCCTTTGATATATAATGATAACGGGAATGTGAATTTTGCCACCACATATCTGGAGAAAGCAACATGTTTAAATAATTACTTTTCATCGATTTCAAATGTAGATGATCATGGTACGCAATTACGACGCTTGAACTGAAAGCAAATTATATACTTTGTCCAATGTTTCAATCCAAGAATCTGAATTAATAGATGTCATAAATACATTAATGCTGAACAAAGCGTCAGGAAATGACGAAATATGTCATAACATGTTAAAAGAAACTGTGGATGCTATTGCCTTTCCATTGTATCAGCTCTTTAATAAATCACTTGACTCTAACATATTTTCAAATGCGTGGAAAACAGCCAATGTCTCTGCTTTATTTAAAAGGGGGGATGAAGAACTACCTGAAAATTATAGACCTATCTCCTTGATAAGCACTGCTGGAAAATAATGGAAAGAATAATTTTTAAACACGTTTGTAACCATCTTATTGGCCCAAATCTTATGTACAAGTATCAATCAGGTTTCCGTCCAGGCTTTTCAACTGTATATCAACTCTCTTCTAGACAGCAGTGTGCTATAATCAACCAGGACAAATCTCCTCTGAAAGATAATAATAATAATAATAATAATAATAATAATAATAATACAGCATTTGTAAAGCGCCATGTGTCAATGTCAATTTTCAAAGGCGCTTGTGAAGAGATGTGTTTTTAATTTTTGTTTGAAATCATTAATTGATTGGATGGATTTGATGTGGACAGGTAGCTGGTTCCATAGTCTCGGAGCCACAACACTGAAGGCTCTGTCCCCACAGGAGCGTAAATTCGATCGCGGAATTTGGAGCAATAGCTTATCCACAGAACGAAGTCTGCGACATGGATCATATGTCAAGAGAAGTTCCTGCAAATAGTCGGGAGCGTTGTTGTTTAGACATTTCCAAGTCAAGAGCAGAATCTTGAACTCAATCCGTTTCCGGATGGGGAGCCAATGAAGATCTTTCAAAATTGGTGTTATGTGAGACGCTTTTCGACCTTGACTACCAGACGAGCCGCAGCATTTTGCACATATTGCAGTTTATCAAGGGATTTTTCGGTGATGCCATATAAGAGACTGTTTCCATTGTCCAATCGTGATGTGATAAACGCGTGAACAAGTGTCTCTGTGGTCTGATATGTCAGCACATTTCTGATGGAATTAATGTTACGCAAATGGTAAGTCGCAGATTTGCACACAGAGCTTACATGTGCATCCATATTCATAGCCTGGTCTAGATACACGCCCAAGTTCCTAGCGGATGTAGTTGCCGGGATCACGCTGTCAACTAACTGAACTTCCGTAGTGCCGATTTTGCTGCGTTGTTGATTTGTCGCTATGATAAGGAACTCAGTCTTGTCTGGATTGAGTTTTAGCTTGTTCTTGGTCATCCACCGGCTAATATCGGCGACGCATGTTCGGACCTGTTGTAGAGCTGATGTTTCCTGACAAGGTATGTTAGGCTTAAATGTTAGATAAAGCTGCGTGTCATCTGCGTACATATGCACCTGAAGGTTATGTCGCCGCACTATATCTGCTATAGGAGCAGAGTAAACAGTAAAGAATCTGGGACCGAGGACCGATCCTTGAGGGACACCATACTTTAGCCGAATGCTGGAACTTAATGATTTGTCAATGCACACTGATTGATGTCTGTCCGTAAGATATGATTTTATCCAGGCTAAGGCTGTACCGCTGATGCCGATGTTATTCCTCAGTCGTTCACATAGTATCTCGTGGTCGATTGTATCGAACGCGGCTGAGAGATCTAATAATACGAGAAAAACTGCGTTATGATTATCTAATGATCTCAGAATATCATTTTGGACCCGTAACAAGGCAGTTTCCGTACCGTGGTTCTCTCGATATGCGGACTGGAATTTTTCGGACAATTTATTCTGTTGCATATGCACAGTTATTCTGGTAGACACAAGCTTTTCAACGAGCTTAGACAGAAATGTTAAATTCGAAATCGGTCGGTAATTGTTCAATTGTTCAGGGTCTAGTGAAGATTTTTTCAGCAATGGCGTAACTAAGGCACTCTTCATGATAGATGGGAAAACACCGTCTGTTAAAGACATATTCACGATGTTAGTGATTATTGGTGTAAGAATGTGCACATGTTGCTTTACTATTGATGTTGGTATAGGATCTGGATAAGATTGATCATGGAGTCCCCCAGGGATCGGTGCTTGGACCTTTCTTATTCCTTATTTATATAAATGTCATTTCAATGCATATTGAAAGCGTTCTGAGATCATATGCCGATGACACTGCGTTATGTTGCTCAAATTCATCATCTGTTGAAATAGAGAGACAACTAAATGATGGTCTAAATGTTATTTCTACCTGGTCAAAACAATAGTTAGTACTTTTCAATCCTACAAAAAACGTTAATCTCAGAATATCAAATTTAAATAACTTTCGACAACCAAATCACTTTCTGGATAATAATTTATTATTGTCAATTCCACACACGAAGTATCTTGGTATAACCATTTCAAATGACCTAAAATGGACAACACATATAGGTACAATGATAAAAAAAGGCCGGCAAGATATTATCAACTATGCGCCGAATGAAATACACTTTAAGCAGACAAAAGTTATCCAAAGTTTTCACTGCATATTTACGTCCTGTATTGGAATATGGCAGTGAGGTTTGGGATGGGGATGCAGAAAAACTTGAAATTATTCAAGGATGCAATACGAATAACAACAAACCTGCCAAAATATACGCCTTTGGCAATTCTCTATGAAGAAACTGGCCTAGTATCTTCAGCCGAGCGTCGCAAGCAGAAACAACTTATAATTTGTTTTACAAAATCACCCATTATTTAGTTTCATTATATTTAGGTCGTATTCTCGCTAACGAGTTAATAAGGAATAACGCCATACTGAAGTATGGCGTTATTCTGGCGTTATTCGTGATAAAGTCTGTATTGAGAACACGGCCGTAGAGTACACAATTTAATCATCTCAAAAGCATGCAAATTTAACAATTTAATTTTCCATCACGTGGTGTGAATATGTACCGTTAATGCGCTTGTATGTTGTATTCTCAGTTTCTTCTTTGACGGTGACAAGAAGTTACATAACTCGGCTTGTTCGTTAGTATTGCTTGTGACATAATATGCTGGATTACAGGAATATATTGATTTCTTTCACGCGTCTCTTTGACAATAGAAGAGGAAATTAAATTCATCTTCTACAACACTACATGAAAGACATCAGCGGTATTCGCGTAATTACATGTAAACGGCGTGTGTGCGTGCGTGCGTTCGTGTGTGGGGTGGATGGGGGTGGAGGGTGCGGGGGGCTGGTGGGGGGGGGGGGGGTGGATGGTGGAGGGGGCCCGCTCTGTGTTCGTCACCCGACTGGCCTGGCTTAGTTCTACGTTTAACCCTTTAATGTCTAAATTTGGTCAAGAAAAACAAAATATCTCCTTATTGAATGCCCATTAGCAGGCCAAGAGAAGAGTATTTTTGAAATTTTACCACTGAAATGACTGGCTCGGTAACCGAGCCAGTCATACCAGTGGTAAATTTTCAAAAATACTCTTCTTTTGGCCTGCTAACGGGCATTCCTTAAGACCACTATAGAGGCTGGTTTTGGTCGGCTTCGTCATGAAAAGCGTCAATAGGAAAAATCAAATTAAAGCAAAACAAACGAAACAAACAAAAGATTAATTTAACAGGCGACTGATAGTCCATATTTACTTCCGGAAATGCATGTGAGTCATCTTAGAACTCTCAGATTTTAAAATTTCACATGGAAGGGTGCCCTGAGCCATTCTGATTTGGCTGCCGGTTCTGCAGTCTCGCTAACACGTGTAAAAGAGCAATTGCCATTTAAAAGTTTGTAATATGCTCAGAGCCTTAAGCGCAATATACCTTTCCAGTTTACCCACCAATCTTATGACGTCATAATCAACTACGCGATGTGTAGGATGACGTCATAGTCAACGACGTTATGAATGATGTGGATAACTTTGTTACGTGATGATGATCGACTAAGCGTTGTTGTAAGAATTGCATGTCTTTACCTTTTAATAAACATGCAGTTGAATATTTTGAAACTAATTTGGCTGTCAAATACGTTTCAAAATATTTAACAGCTTACCTGTATAGTTTTCTGCAAATTGATAGTAACGGATTTCAAGGATTGATCGATCCCAACATGAGCGATGTGTTGGTGGAGCTTAGCTAGCGATGAGCTGGTAATAGCTAAAACTGGATTCCCCCATTGTTATGTTCAAACTATTCAACAAACCATCTCTTACATCGTGTTTTGTTTTTTGGAGACGTGTTGGTTTATTTATGAGCGTGAGAGACGATACCGACAGTGCAATTACGTAACACAAACTCCCCCAAAGTGCGTGACCATTACCATAAGGTCCATGTTCTAAAGCGCAGCATGCAGTCAAATGTACAATTATTTTCTTCCAAATTGTTCGAAATTTCTCAATATATCCCACTTTCCAAAGCGTTGGCTAATATCTAGGCATGTGGCAGTCAATAAAATGATCGTTAGTGGGTTATTTCCTCGCACCGAACGTGTGAAATCGTAATGATGATGCGAGGGATTTTCCAGGAAATTGCAGGAGAATGAATAACTCAAGGCAGATACGTGTCGCCCAAGAGACGCACAAGCATGATTGAAAGACAGCCCCTTGTCTAGGGTAAATGTATGGTTGTTCTCCGCGACACGCGGTCGAAGGAATTGTTGTCTTAGCTCTATAAATCTTGAATTTGTTCAAGAAAATAAAAATCTTCTCATAGAAAATGTCCATTTGTAGACCTAGAGAAGAATATTTTTGAAAATTTACCACTGGAATGACTGGCCCAGTCAAATTAGTTTCAAAATATTCAACAGCATGTTTACTAAATAGTAGAGACATACAATTCGCACAACTTGTCGGACTATTAAGAGCTAAAGACGGGCCTAACATAATCATTTATGACGTAACGATTATGATGTCATCCTACACCACCACCTCACCCACCCCCACCCCACCACCCCACCCCGGTTACTGAGTATGACATCATATGACGTCAAATCATCGATGGATACTCTGGAAAGGTGATTAAATACACAACTCTGTTATAATCAGCCATAAGGCCTAGTTGGCTGATACAAATTATCTATAGCAGTATTGATATGCTTAATTGTTAGGAAGCTGGTTGTTTGGCATCACCGATTTAATTGTATATCTTAAGATTTTGTTATCAATTCAGGTAGAAATTGGTGATTAGCGTTAGTTTATCCTGGGAAAGATGTTTCTGTACACTTAATCCACAATAAGACGGTGATCTAAGACGTTGTATTAGGCAGCAGAAATGATACTCATCTTGGGACACGTATTACGGTTATTTGAACTGGCTCTTCTTGACGTCAGGTACAGTCACTGGATTTCGACTCGCATGGCCATATCAGTTCCTGAGAAAACCTAGAACTCGATATGCTATGTGTCGGGTCAATGATCGACCCTGTGGTGGTGTTTGAAAAAAAGACCATTAGTTACAGTTGACCAATATGAATATACTCTGTTATAATCGAGATATACAAGTTCAGATGGAAATCTGTAAATGGATTGTCGAGGAACATCGGAATGCAAAATAATGCATGACATCCGGAGTTGATGCTGATATCAAAATAAATTTGTTATTATAAAACCATCAGAATGAGGGCAAATCGATCCAGATGCAACCGGATCAATCCGTTGAATAATGCTACATGTGAAATCTTAAATAAGATCTGATTGACCCGGAAAAGAAGGCTGACGAATCAGATACCATGGCCAAAGCAGGAACGGCAAACGTGACAATTAACGAAAGTCACCCGCCTATCTGTATATAAGGCGTTGTAGGGCTTTTAGACTCATCTCGCGACGACCAGATATTCTTAAGATTCAGTTATCCTTTATAAGCTCGATTAGCTATTCTTAGATTGAACCTTTTTTGATATAGAATTTAATTTACATTTGAAGTTAAAAATCTTTAATAAATTAACGAGTAGACTACAGTTAGTTTTAGTAATTTCTTCAGCTGTGTCAGAATCAGTGAGATATAGACAACATATTTCCCGAATCTTCAATCTTCAGACTTTGACTCCGAGCATTCCGTAAAGGCTCATCTTAGCAAATCGATATCAGAGCGCGACCAACATCTTAAGTGTCTATCTAAGACCCGGAAATCTGCAACATGTCTCATAATGTATTACACCCGTGCCAGCTGGACCAGTGGCTTAACTACTGTGGTGGCAACATGGGGAAACTGCCACAACTAAAAATGTTATGGGGAAATATTTGGGTTGAAATACATATTTGCACAGATTTTTTAGCTCGAATTGTATCATTCTGAGTGCAAAAAATAGCCTCTCAGTACATCACCTTTTCAAAAATCATTTTAAAGATATTCATTTCCCTAAAACCGTACCCAAATTAGGGAAATTTTCTACGGTTTGCAGGTACATTTGCCCAATTGTGGAAATTTTCCACCGTTTGCCCCCACTGAAAAAATCCTAGAATCGCTACTGAGATGGGCCGCTCTAAAGACCCGCCTGAACAAATGTAATGCTTGCAATCGCAAACACACGCGATTCATCAAGAATCAACGCTGACCACACAGCCAACCCTCGCAAACACATGCGGCCCATCACGCATCACCACTGACCACACAGGCGACCCTGGCAAACATGTGAGTCATCACGAATCACTGCTGACTACACATCCCAATCTAAAAAAACAGCACTTTACAAACTGCGCAATACAGACTCACTCACCACGACGTTAGCGCAGTAGCGATGTTCAACGTTTAGACAGCCCAGAAAATCTTTGAAATGGAGAAACCCAGCTTTTCAGTCAATCGTATGACGTCATAATAAACTCCATCACACGTAGACTGACATCACGATCAATTACGCCATGAGTGATGCGATTTAGTCCGTCTAAAACACTTAATAGTCCGTTAAGTTGTTCGAATTGTATGTCTTTACTATTTAATATACATTATGTTGAATATTTTGAAACTAATTTTACTGGACGCTGTTGTTGCCATAGGCCGCAAGAGCACCCATTGAAATTAGCTTCAAAATATTCAAAAGCTTACCCGTATTGCTTTCTGGAAATTGAGATTCAAAGAGTACAGGGATCGATTGATCCCAACACGGGAAAAGCGTGGGTGGAGCTTAGCTAGAGATGGGCGAGGCATAGCAAAAACTGCATTCCTCGATTGTCGGGTGCCAACGAGTATCAGAGATGCGGATTACTCCATACCACCAAGTTGTTAAGTGTTTTGCGATCAGTCCTTAAAACGTAATATAATCCCACGAAAGCCTGAAAAGAACCGAAATGAGCTTATGATACTGGCAACAGATAAGACACAGCGGTGAAAGTTGAAAATAACCGATTGCATCTGAAAGAAGTTTTGACTCTTTTCAAGCACAGAAAAGTCGCTTATAATTATTCCCTGATAACGCTGTTTATTGGGCCAATACGGCCCGGTATTGGCCTAGGACCGGCCCAGTAACCAGCGTTATCAGGGTTATGTTATTGTCATTGCAGGCCCCTGTATAAGCAGCATAGAATCAAGCTCCACTTGCATCTATTTGCGTCCTTCGTTCTCACGGGAATGGGAGTTATACTATGGGAAGTGCTTGTCCTTCAGGATCGTCTCCAGAGACCAGCTGCTCTAAGCAGAATGTACAGAAATACGGTACGGATACACCACGTGGTCTTTTAAAACCCAGCCAACGATACAGAACTTTATACAACGAGTTATTTATGAGAAACGGAATAAGCTGTTGAATATTTTGAAACGATTGCGCCTGGATGACGCTGCTGTTTAACCCTTTAACACTCATATCAGCCAAAAGCGTCTTCTGAAGTGGTCTTCAGAAATTCCCATTTACAGACCAATAGAAGACTATTTTTTTTAATTTACTACTTGAATGACTGGCTCGATAACCGAGCCAGTCATTCCAGTAGTAATTTTTCAAAAATTGTTTTCTCTTAGTCTGCAAATAGAAATTTGCTATGAGAAAATTTAAATTTTAATGAAAAAATTCGAGGGTTAAAGGGTTAAGGCGACAAGGTCTCGCAGTCAAAACACTATCAAAATATTCAACATACTTCATATGTGTGTGTTTTGTAATCGCCATGCTGTGATTGGTGACTGGGATCGCAGAATGATGATTCTTTAACCTCTTTGATGTCAATAGCGCCTCAAAGCGCTCAAAATACTATTTATTTCAATTAACCATTTAATTGCCAATACCTTTCAAGGAAATTTGTTAAGACAAAAAGAGTACTTTTGTAAATTTATAGCGAAAATTTACAAAAAGTAGATTTATGTTTTCCTTCAAATGGGCATTCATCAAAAGTGTAATGGTAAAAAAATTCAAATTTCTGCTTAGCCGGTGTTCAATTTCAGGCCAAGAAGAGTATTTTAGAAAATTTACCACTAGAATGACGGGCTCGGTTACCGAGCCGGTCATTCCAGTGGTAAATTTTCAAAAATATTCTTCTCTTAGCCTGCAAATGGACATTTCTCAAGCTCACTGCAGAGGTGGTTTTTAACCAACTTGACCATTAAAGGGTTAAGTTGACACAAGAGGGGTTACTAGACCTTACCCATATTAGCGTATTTTAGGAAAATACCTTCCCACAATGCATTGTTCACACCGCTTCTGGCCGGTAAACACACCAGCAGATGCACAAGCAGGATTGCTTTTCTATTAGGCTGAGATCCAACGCATTTTAAGCAGTTTATATGAAGAACTTATTTCATAATATCTTTAAAGTCATACTTTATTGGAAGGCTAAGCCAATTTTCTATTTATTTCTGTATTGTTATTTTTTATAGCTTTGTAAAATTTAATACGGTTAATTGTAATTTGAAAATAGCCCTGGATGCATTTTCCAATGATGTATGATTTAAATAATATAGTGATTTTAGTTTATCAGAGGAAATGGTTAAATTGCGGTGTATTTTAGTATAATAGTAACTGGGGGTCAGCTGCTCGCTGACAGCGTTACCAGCCAGCAGTTGTACTCTGAGGGTTCATTTAGGAGAATCCTGCCGTGGTGACATCAATGCGGGAAAGATGTATTGACGATGGTCTTTCCGGCCCTCATGTAAAGAATGGCATTTCCTGATGACTCTGGTTACTGGGCCTGTAGTGGTCCGTACCATCCAAGTAACCTGCACTGTCGTGGTTATTTCTACAGGAATGTCCATTTGCAGGCAAACAGCAGACTAATTGGAAAATTTACCACTAGGATGACTGGCTGGATAACCCAACCAGTCATTACGGTGGTAAATTTCCAAAAATAATCTTCCCTTGGCATACAATTGGACATCCAATTAGATAATTTTGGGTTTTCTTTACCAAAGTTATCTATTAAAGGGTTACATCCTGTTTTCAATTGAAGACACCAGTTTGTCAGTCAATCATATGACGTCATTCTCAATTGCGTCGCATGCAGGCTGACGTCATAATCAATTAAGTAATGAATGACGTGATTATGCCAGTCATAAACGCTTAATAGTCCGTCCAGTTGTACGAATTGTATGTCTTTACTATTTAATAAACATTCTGTCAAATATTTTGAGACTAATTTGACCGCCATAGGCATCAACAACACACATTCAAATTAGTTTCGGATTAGCTGCATAGTTTTTCTGGAAATTACGATTTAGGGAGTGAATGGATCGAGCCTTAGCTAGAGATGGGCGGGACATATCTAATACGCGATTCCTCAATTGAGCGACCCAATCTGTACCTCATGTATCTGTATTGTTAGCTGACGTCACAACAAAATAACGTAGGACCGACACGAAACGAGCAAATGACCGACAGTAATCGTCTGAATTCTGGCGAAATTTTAATTTAATTAACATTCTGTTGCTCATTTTAAAGCTAATTTTACTGCAACAGCCTGCATTCAAATTAGTTTCAAAATATTGAGAACCTGAGAATGCAGGGTTAGAGTGTCATGGTTGCTCAGGTATTGATTGACAAGTTGATTGTTCAGCTATAAATAGGAGAATCCATTTCTAGCCATGTCCCGGTCATTTTAAACTAAGCTCGGCCCACTGGTTGCGCGCGTCGAGATCGATTTATATACTTGGATGCCGGACTTCCCAGAATTCCATTTTTGAGGTAATTATACATTAAAGCTGTTGAACTTTTTGAAACTAATTTGACTGCGTGCTGTTGCTGCCTATTGCAGACTGTTTATTAAATAGTAAAAACGTACAATTCGTATACTCGATGGGCTATTCCGTTTCATTACGGAGTATTCTCTGTCAAATATAAAACAATGCGACGTCAGCCTACATGTGACGCAGTTGATTATGGCGTCATACACTTGAGCAACAGGTCAGATTCATCCATTACATGTACTAAACAACAGCCTGTCTTTACCGACCACCTTTTACAGCCCATGCATACGGCGTTAAAATATTGATAGGTGTGGCAGCTTAGGTTTACGCGATTACGTGAGTAAATCGAAAATCGCGATTATGTTTTAAATCGTGACTTTATATGATTAAAAATTAAATAATCGAATAATCGTGAATATTTTCTATTGCACAGGCCTAAAATATTTCAAAATCTAACTTTCAATGACTTTTTAATGCGATTGGTCATGAAAAATTACATTTTGCTTAGTGAATGTATGTCCATTTGCAGGGCAAGTGAAGACTATTTTTTAAAATGTATTACTGGAATGCCTGGCACGATTGTCGAGCCAGGCATTCCAGTGATACATTTTCAAAAATAGTCTTCTCTTGCCCTGCAAATAGACTTGTCTAAACACCATTGCAATTTTCGTCATTAATATTCTTTTATTGTTATGTCTTGGTAATTTCTATCCAATTTGTATCGATTAATCGAGTAATCGCGATTATTTTGTAATAATCGATCGCGATCACTCAACACAATAATCGCACACACTGTGGCTGTTTTTATCTCTTGTTTCGTTTCCAGCACGATTGTAAGCTGTTGTACGTCTTGTCACGCTATTCGCAATCAACAAACTTCTTCTGGATGTTTACCGAGGGGTTCTACCTTCACAGACTAATGGTCAATACGTTTGAACCGCCCAAACACATGATCGGATATTATATATTCGGATGGGGTACGTTGTTTCTCTAATCTTTACAAATATGTATTATCGACTGGGTCAGATATGGAGAAACTCTAATATCATGGTGTCGGGGGAAAATTTAACAGATGACTTTACTTTAGAAAAAATATATACGGAATATGCAGAATACCTCTTTGCTAAAAGCTAAACAGCCACGTGACTTTAATTTGAACAAACTTGGCCGATAAATCATATTGTCCAAAATACAGTCATCATTCTCTGCAGGCCTATTAGTAGATGTTGCTGCCCTGTTATTGTTGCATATGTTGGCTAATATAAAGTGTCTGGACAGTATGGCAGGCGCCAAAAATGAATCCATTGCCATCAAATTATAATAGGCCTAGCAAAAGATTTTTTCCCATTTTCCCAACAAAATGCCTCTAGAATTTGACAGACGCACGTTTATGTGATTTCCAACTAGACCGTCAAGGGAGGAATCCCGGCTCGCCATCAATCATGGGTACGCCGCTCATTTCCTCCTGTTCTGTCATCCCCTAAAACCTAACCGTATGCTTATTTTTGTTATATTTTAGGTGCTTCATTTGTACCGGTTCTAATATACAGCATCATAAGATTAATCCACGCAGACACAGAGTAAGATCACATCAGCATAGCCAACATCGTCGTCGTCGTCGTCGTCGTCTTCACGTTCTCATCTTCACCGTCGTCGTTGTCGTCGAATTATAATGAAAATTACTTTCATTTTTCTTTATTTACTAACTATTTATGAATGGTAGCTACACAGTAACATATCGTGTGTAATGGCTAGGCATTTACAGCGATGCATTCGCCAAGAAAGAAAAATGGCATGCACAAAAAGAAAAGCTAGTTTTTAAGAGATCATGGTTTAAGATAAACGAATTCTAATTTGATAGATATTCGGTTAAATATTTTTAAACTCTATTGACCAACCTACGGCAGCAACAGCTTCTAGCTAAATTATTTTCAAGATATTTAATGGCTTACTGGTCTGCTTGTATTGAAATAGATTTAATGGAACACGTAAAGCTTAACTTTACATGGCCGTTTCATGACCTTTTCATGATATATCAGAGAGAATGGAGATTCAAGTTTATCAATCAATCATATGACCTCATAATCAACTACGTGACCTGTAGGATGACGTCAGTTCCTAGGATTTCCAGGTGTGGGTTCTAAATTCACAGATTCCACGACTCGGGTTCCAGGCTTGTCATAACTAGGCTAGGACCGGTAGACTATCAACCCTCTATAATAGTGGAATCCGGTTCTAACTATGTCCCACCCATTTCTGGTAGCCACACACCCCACCCCTTCAAACCAAACTTATGTATGTTGGGAACGATTTAAAGATTTTAAAACAAGCATTCGCGGAATCTAGATTTCAAGGTAACTATACAGGTAAGCTGTTTGATATTTTGAAACTAATTTGACTTAATTAGGACCGTTGATGGCTCTGAATGAACTACGTCAATTGATGGTGACGTTAGCTAGCAACTGTCCTAATGGATGAATTCGATTTGTCAGTCAGATATATGGCGTCATAATAAACTACGTCATATGTAGGCTGACCTCACAATCAGAATGCGTAATGAATGATCTAACTATGTCCGTCACGAACCTTGAAGAGTCCGTCAGTTGTACAAATTGTATGTCTTTACTATTACATAACCATTCTGTTGAATATTTTGAAACTAACTTGACTAGGCGCTGTTGATGCCACAGTAAAATTAGTTTCAAAATATTCAACAGCTTATCTGTATAGTTACCTAGAAAATGGGATTCTGGGAAGTCACGGTTCGACGTATATAAATCGATCAAAAGTCCAAAAGCGTTGGCGGGGCTTAGTCATAGACGGGCGGGGCATAGCGTGAATTGGATTCATCCATTGATTATAACGTCAGATACATGAATAACACATCGGATCCGTCTATTGACAAACAATCTGCCCGACGTAATATTTGTACTTGACATAATCATGTTATTTCTTACTTAACAGGTGTTGGGTGCCACATATTGGCGCAGTGGAATGGATTATCTACACACCTAATTTGTTGTGTATTCTTGTAAGTAGATGCTAAGATAATGTGAATAGCGACTAGGGGAAAGACGATTACGAAATCCAAAGCGTAATGCATATATGCAGGGCCGGATTTATTACTATGGATGCCCCTGGGCAGTAATTGGGTGGTGGTGGGGGTATGGGGGGTGCGTGGGGTGGGGGGGGGTTGTGTGGGTGTATGTGCGGGGAGGTGGGTGGGTGGTGGGTGGGTGGGTAAGTGGGTGGGGGTTGCTGGGAGAGGGTGGAGGGGGAGCGCTGGGAGAGGGTGCCCATAGCTGTAATGGTCGTGATAGACACGCTTTTTGATTGCCTCGCACAACTCACGGGATTTCGGGGTTGTGGGAGTTTAAGTGCATGATCATATATGTACAAAGACGCCAACCAGAACCCTAACCGTTTGCCACTCGCTTATATGGGTAATGAAGCCACGCCCGCTCGAAATCACGTGCCCTGTGATAGCCAATCACAAAGCATGTCTATCTACGGTTAGTGGCCGCGATGGTGAAGACGTGAGAAAGACAGTTCTAATTATTGACTTTTTATTTTAAAATTGGGCATCGTGGTCTTATAGTATGTTTTCTAAGATATTATAAAATACATTCTAAATATACCTATTTTGGTTGTTTCCTCTTCTTCTTCTTGCGAATCCTGTAAATCGATTGATATACCCGTACAATATATGTCATACTGGACTTACATGGTGCCACTACCAATAGTAGAATAAGATCCATTACTTCTTGTAATAACTTTGACAATACTATAAGTATAATGGAACCATCCATCACTACTAGTACACAGAGATGTTCACTCTAAGCTCGCTATGCCACAGAAATGAGAAGCAGTGGCAGAGTCCACTATTTATATCAGCCTCACTTGTCAATCCAAAACATCCTATTATGGATTGCCTGAGCGATAGACGTTGAATTATCAGCTAGGGCTATAGAAATAGACATGTTAAATTATAGGTACACCGGGCAATCAAAATATTGATTTCCCCTGTAATGATGGATGTGCAATCTGATTGCCTGAGTGATAGATGCATAATAATCAATTATCCCTGTAGCGATAGATGCTCAACCATTATTGATAACCCCTGCAGCAATTGACGCACGATCTGATTCGCTGAGTGATAGATGCATAATTATCTATTACCCCTCTAGCGATAAATGTTCATGCATTATTGATTACCCCTGTAGCGATGGACATGCAATCTGATTGCCTGAGTGATAGATGCATAATTATCGATTACCCCTTTAGCGATAGATGTTCATGCATTATTGATTACCCCTGTAGCGATGGACATGCAATCTGATAAGCTGAGTAATAGATGCAAAATTATCGATTGCCCCTTTAGCGATAGATGCTCATACATTATTGATTAGCCCTGTAGCGATGGACGCAAAATCTAATTGTCTGAGTGACAGACGTGCATAAATTATCGATTACCCCCTGTTGCGATTGATACACAATCGGATTAGCTGAGCGATAGATGGGCATAAATTATCGAATACCCCTGTAGTGATGATTGTGTAAAAATTAAAAGCAGATATTACTCACATATTGTGATGCAAACTTTTCTTTTTAAATTAGTTTCAAAATATTCAAGGTAATGTTTATTAAATAGTAAAGACATACAATTCGTACAACTTGACGAACTATTAAGCATTTAGGACGGAATAAATTGCGTCATTCAAGACGTAATTGCTGATGACGTCAGCCTACACGTGACGCTGTTATTTATGACGTCATATAATTGATCAATAAACTGGATTGATTTATTTCATTGACAGATTGGAGCCATGAATTGACTTTCATATTAGATTGAATCATTGGCTGTTAATGGAGGAATCTGATTATATGACTAGCATATATGACGTTATAACCTATTACGTCACTATCTAGCTAACGTCACATCAGAATGACGTATCTAGCTACGTCATGAACATCAAATAGTCCGTCAGTAGTGTACAAATTGTATGTTGTTGAAGAATTTACAATTTAATAAGCTGTATGTTAAATATTTGGAACCTAATTTGACTGGGGGCTGGTACTGCCATAGGTAGCAACAGTCAACAGTCAAACTAATTTCCGAATATTCGACAGCATGCCTGTATAATTACCTTGAAATTCCGATTCTGAGATTTCATGTTGCAAATCTTTAAATTGATTCCAACACGCGCACAGAGTGCGCGGAGCTTGGGAAAGGGCGTGGCGTAGCTAGAAATGGGTCGTTCTATGGTCTACCTAACGTGATGCTATATGCTTTGTTGCAGGCAAATTTATTCTTCCTAGCACGGATTCTACATATTCTTTTGACGCAGTTACACTCGCATCCAAACGAACCCAGTAATTACAGGTAAGACATTGAGTCACTTATTACCGTGTGTGATATAATTGAGGAATCCAGTTTATCGATCGATCATATGACGTCATAATCAACTAGATGACGTGTAGGATGACGCTATAATCAACTACGCCATGAATCACGTAATTATGTCCGTCAACACGTTTGATAGTCGGTCAAGTTGTGCAAATTGTATGTCTATACTATGTAATAAATATGTTGTTGAATATTTTGAAATTAATTTGACTGGACACTGTTGCTGTCATAGGCAGCAACAGCGCCCAGTCAAATTAGTTTCAAAATATTCAACTGCTTACCTGTACAGTTTTCTGGAAATTAAGATTCAGGGAGTACATGGATCGATCGATCCCAGCACTGTCAAAACGTGAGTGGAGCTTAGTCAAAAATGGGTGGGGAATAGCTAAAACTGGATTCCCCTATTGCGTCAATAGGCTTGTTACGGTTGACTGACGTCATACGCATGCAATGGATCAGGAAATGTAGTATGTTGCTGTTATTGCGTCATAATAGCGTGTTTATTACATCATCTTTTGTTGTTGACCAATTATAACATTGGTTTTTTTTTTAAATTTTGCTGTCGCTTAGCCATTTAACCATTACCGACCATAAATGACACATTCTATTTGATAAGAATTATTCTGTTGAATGTTTTCGAACTAATTTGACTGGGAGATGTTGCCGCCGATAGTAGCAAGAGTTTCCAGCCAAAATAGTAAGAACATCTTCAACAGCGTTCTGGTTTAGACCTCATGCGCCTTGAGTCTGAGACAAGGATATGCCCTATTACGTCATATATATACATACATATAAGTACGTCATCACAAGCCTATGTAGCTAATTAATTACTGCGTCAAATGATGCGCATGCGCTAAGACGTGCGACCGTACAGTACATGTCAGAAATAACTTAATGGTTTCCAAAATCAAAATTAACGGACTGTTGAATATTTTTTGACTTAATTTGACTGGAAGGCTTAGGTCCAAAATATTCAAGATTTTTTACATCGTGTTCAAAATTGTTCTAACTAACTAATCTGGTTTTGTTTTGGAAACATGGTAAATTATTTATGATCAACACTGCATAGTACAACCATCCATCTTAATGGAGCCCTATCTATTTACACCCCCAATGCAGGTTCACGTTATAGACAGGTTTAACTGCGTTGCTTAGTACATGTATCACTTTCGCTATTAATTAAAGTTTATAAGCTTTTGAAACAGTAATTTCATTTTCTAGGCGGGCTCTGAAGGCGACATTCATCCTAGTACCACTGTTTGGTACTCAGCTTGTACTAGTCATATATCGTCCATATGAGGGCTCGGTCGCTCACTATCCCTATCAGATCATATCTGCTATTGTCATCAACTCGCAGGTAAACCGCACACACGCACCCTCGCACGCATGCATGCACACACAAACTCCACCATCACAGGAACCAGCACCAGTACCAACCACAACACCACTATTATTGCCACCATCACAACTACTGTCACTAGCACCACCACCGCCATTGTCATCGCAACAACCACTGTCACTAGCAGCACCACCGCCATCATCATCGCAACAACCACTGTCACTAGCACCACCACCGCCGCCATCATAATCACAACAACCACTGTCACTAGCACCACCACCGCTATCGTCATCGCAACAACCACTGTCACTAGCACCGCCACCGCCGCCATCATAATCACAACAACCACTGTCACTAGCACCACCACCGCCGCCATCATAATCACAGCAACCACTGTCACTAGCACCACCACCGCCATCGTCATCGCAACAACCACTGTCACTAGCACCACCACCGCCATCGTCATCGCAACAACCAATGTCACTAGCACCACCACCCCCATCGTCATCGCAACAACCACTGCGCCACCGCCACTACGGCGGTGAATGAGAAAATAATGTATTTCTTGTCTTCTAACCATTGGAGACTAAAACCTCATTCGAAGCGCATAAAATAAGGCTTGGATGATAAATATGTCGCTTGGTGGCGTACGCGCTCCGTTCCAACCGCCCCCCCCCCCACTCACCGGCCGCCCCCCCCCCCCCCCCCCGACCGAGCTTCTACTGTGTCTAAGAGCAATGTTGCTGTACGCTGTTGCTACCTAAATCAGAAACCAACATCTTTGTCACAGCGAGCAGTTGTTGGATAAGGTCAAACAGCGGTTAGTCCCAGTTGGAATATAACTATCTTCACGCGCCTCCAGGTGATCTGTCATTTACAAGGTGACATAGTAATTAGTCCATTTAGCTTTTAACAGCTGATATTAGGCCAATCCGTTTCTCATCGGAACGGACTAGTAGCCACCTACCTGTATACTTTTCCGGAACTTGAGATTCAGAGAGT
This sequence comes from Chaetoderma sp. LZ-2023a, assembly GCA_034401795.1. Taxonomy (NCBI): domain Eukaryota; kingdom Metazoa; phylum Mollusca; class Caudofoveata; order Chaetodermatida; family Chaetodermatidae; genus Chaetoderma; species Chaetoderma sp. LZ-2023a. The sequence goes on from CM067365.1 coordinate 9,475,857, forward strand.
GTTGGGATCTATCGATCCTAACACGGCCAAAGCGTGGGTGGAGCTTAGCGGGAAATAGGCGGGGAATACATAAAACTAGATTCTTCCATTAGGTTCCTCCTGTGTTGTTGACTTTCGCCTAATTGCTATCACAAGCACTACTGCCACCACAACCACCGCCATCATTATCACCACACCCATCACGACCACCACCAATGCCGCCGCCACCATCAGCACCACCACAACCACGACCACCACCACTACCACCACCACCAACACCACCAGTACCACCGCCACCACCGCCACCACCACCTACACCATGACCACCACCACCACCACCATCAACCCCATCATCCCCATCAACACGACCACCACCACCTCCACCACCACTACTACCAGCACCACCACCAGCACCACCACCACGTGCACTACCAATGCCACCGCCACCAGCACCAGCACTGCTGCCGCCACCGTCGCCACCAGCCGCCCCGCCGCCGCCGCTTCCGGCACCACCGTCGCCGCCAGCACCACCTCCACCACCACTACCAGCACCACCACAAGCTCCACCACCACGTGCACTACCAAGGCCACCGCCACCAGCACCAGCACCGCTGCCGCCGCCATCGCCACCAGCTGCTTCCGCCACCCCCGCCGCCACCATCGCGGCCACCACCACCACCGCCGCCGCCGCCACCGCCGCCACCACCACCGCCACCAGCACCACCACCACCACCGCCGCCGTCGCCGCTACCCCCAGGCCAGCAACACGACCACCACCACCACCTCCACCAACACCAACACCACCACCACCACCACCACCACCACCACCACTAAAGGTATTGTCAAATCACAGATTATCCGATTTCACCGAAATTCTAGTGATAGAAAGAATTTTGAATCTGCGTGTTCCACCTTATTTAAAGCCCACAAACCGAGGGGATATTCAACACGATTTTTGCGCAAAATAAAGCCCGAAACTTTACATGATTTGGAAACTATTACTGATAAGGCTGCCGATCAAAAGCCTACCAAAATTCGTCACAATCGTCCGATGATAGGCGTAGGACAATCTCAGAAATGTGGAAAGAAGAGGTGTAAATTAGACCTCCATCTACCTAATCAGAAAACATTTGTCAGTTATCAGAACAAAAGCAAATTCCAACTTCAGTCTAATTTAGATTGCGATTCTAAAAATGTTATCTATTTAATATCTTGCAAATTATGCCAAAAGCAGTATGTCGGTGAAACAAAATGCCCTTTAAGATGTCGAGCAACTAGACACCTTTGCGATATTAGACACGACGAGGACACCAACGTAGCTCAACATTTCAATCTTTCTGGTCATTCTGTCGATAGACACTTTGAAATTATGCCTATTGAGCAACGGCCTCTTTCTGCTACGGCCGAAGAAACTGATAAACAAGGAAAACTTCGAGAATCATTCTGGATTAAGCAACTGGAAACAAAATGGCCGAGAGGCATAAACGTGGACCCTGGTCTTGCTGATCAACGTGAAATTATTCCATTCAGTTTAACATACAATCGAAAAAATGTTGAAATTTTTGAAATTTTGAAAGATGAATATCATAAATTGCAGGATAAAATGAAAGAACCTCTCAATTTGCGTCCAGTGCTAGCCTTTAAGAAAGTCTCCAATCTACGTAACCATCTTGGTTAAATCGAAATTAACTCTTCAAAAACCTTCAGAATGAATGATATCTATTGTTCATATTTTATAGGCCATACCGCCGCTATCAAACAAACATAACAAATCTCAGACAATAAAATAAATAAAGAATATCTCCCAACATTGGGAGATCCTGAGCCAGTGCGTTTAGTCATATAACCACCACCACCACCACTACAATCACAAACACAATTAGCAGTTCCACCACTATAACCGCTATCACAACAATATCGCAATAACCGCCGCCGGCACTACCACCATCGTCGCCACCGCCGCCGCCGCCACCCCACCACCACTACCACCACCACCAACAACAACAACAACACCAACACCGCCACCACTACCGCCACCACTACCGCCGTCACGAACAGCACCGTCGCCGCCGCAACCACCACCAGCGCCGCCTCCGCCGCCACACCAACTACCACGACAACCACAAACACCACGACGACCAGTACCACTTCCACCAGCACCACCACTACCACCACCACCGCCGCCATCATAATCACAACAACCACTGTTACTAGCACCACCACCGCCGCCATCATAATCACAACAACCACTGTTACTAGCACCACCACCGCCGCCATCATAATCACAACAACCACTGTCACTAGCACCACCACCGCCATCGTCATCGCAACAACCACTGTCACTAGCACCACCACCGCCATCGTCATCGCAACAACCACTGTCACTAGCAGCACCACCGCCATGGTGATCGCAACAACCACTGTCACTAGCAGCACCACCGCCATCGTCATTGCAACAACCACTGTCACTAGCACCACCACCGCCATCATAATCACAACAACCACTGTCACTAGCACCACCACCGCCATCGTCATCACAACAACCACTGTCACTAGCACTATCACCGCCATCGTCATCGCATCAACCAATGTCACTAGCACCACCACCGCCATCGTCATCGCAACAACCACCGTCACTAGCAGCACCACCGCCATCGTCATCGCAACAACCACTGTCACTAGCACCACCACCGCCGCCATCATAATCACAACAACCACTCTCACTAGCACCACCACCGCCATCGTAATTGCAACAACCACTGTCACTAGCACCACCACCGCCATCGTCATCGCAACAACCACTGCACCACTGCCACTACGGCGGTGAATGAGAAAATAATGTATTTCTTGTCTTCCAACCATTGGAGACTAAAACCTCATTCGAAGCGCGTAAAATAAGGCTTAGATGAAAAATATGTCGCTTGGTGGCGTACGCGCTCCGTTCCCAACCCCCCCCCCCCCCACCTCCCCCGCCCCCACCCACCCCCACCCACGACCGAGCTTCTACTGTGTTTAAGAGCAATGTTGCTGTACGCTGTTGCTACCTAAATCAGAAACCAACATCTTTGTCACAGCGAGCAGTTGTTGGATAAGGTCAAACAGCGGTTAGTCACAGTTGGAATATAACTATCTACACGTGCATCCAGGTGATCTGTCATTTACGACATGATTTTGTTCGAACCCGGACATTTTAAGTAACAAGCAAATTTATGTTTCAACATTGCCTAGATATATAGCATAGTGTCGGCAGAAAAAATTTCCCACGATTCCCACATGGGGAAAGTAGGTTATTTCAAGGTCAAACGGTGACCTCTAAAAACAGATTTTTGTTGGTTCATAAGCTATTCTTTTAATAACTCTGGTTCTACTGGTAGTATCTTAACCAAAAAAGTCAAAGCTCAAGGTCACAGCGACCTAAAATCTTTTTTTGAAGCATTTTTGGCAGCATTTTTCAAAATTTGGTTACTCACGTCTCACAGGGAAGACCTGGATGAATCCTTGCTTGATTGTTGTCCACATAGTCATATTCATGTCTCCAAAATGTGGAGTCAAACGGTCAAATGCCAACGTCACAGTGGATAACCTTCTGCACCCATTTTAGCATATTGTTAAATACATATCATTTGAGAAATATAGGTTCCGGGGTAATATTAGAAATCGCCAATTTAAGTAAATTATATAAACCACATATTTTATACGGTTGAATTTGTTTGTCGTCTGCTTGTTAGACATAGTAAAAGTTGAATATATGTCATATGAACCCCAGGTTGCGCATGATTTAATATCCCTTTCCTTTCGCTCGTGTTTATATTGCATGTTTAATATATTTCGGTATTATTGTCCGTGCTGTCTCGTTGCGAGACGAACTAAAACTCGGATTTTTCTCGGATCAAGCACAGATTGCACTTGTTCTTTTTTCATGCTCGTACTTTCTCCAATTTCACGATTTACACTGTATGACCTTTGATTTCTTTTCATTCTCGCATTGTTGATCTTATAGCCTGTAGTCTGTCAGCTTGTGTACCTTATATGCATCTTTGGGTATAGTAGCTGAAACTTTCAGGAAGTATTTTCATGATATCAAGATACATGAAACCACTTGATACCAATTTTTCCTATCTATCGATAAGCCGCCATCTTGGATTTCAAAATGGCCGCCATATTCAAGTTAGTTTTCTACTTATCGCCGGCTGTTTATTCTATAGCATGTGTTTGCATTAGGGATTCATGTAAAATGATAGAAAATAAGATAACAAACAACAGTGTCCCCTAGAACGGCCATATTGGATTTCAAAATGGCCGCCGATATGGAAAAAACCCTATTAAATTACACAAAAATTATCCAACTGGTCCTTGCCTTAAAATGAGTAAGACTTTACATTAATTGGTATATGTTTAGAGAAAAAAAAGAACATGTATACATTGTATACACCAGTGGTGTAGCAATAGCAGGTTCAAGGAACATGGGCCCCTGCCCATTAGGGGACCCACCAGCCTGCAATATTATTTTATGTAGAAGTTTTGAACCTTCTTTCTTTAATAATAATGCGACCAGAAATACCCCCTCCATCTCCTGCATTCTGATATCAGAATGCAGCCTTGCAGTAGATGACGCCTCAAATCATCTACTTTCCCAACTTTAATGGTGAGTAGCACTCAGAACCACTCCATACTGCAATGGCGTAGACAAATGTGGCTTGTGTAGGGGCTTAAGCCCTAAAGATTTTGGCAAATATTTTTCAATTCTGCACAATCAACCAAATGAGGGTCTATATATATATATACCGCTGAGAGCATCTAAATTTAAAAAAAAAACCTCTGGGGAGGACATCCAGAATTGGGGCCCACACACGTTCTGACCAGGGGGCCCCAAACGACATCGCTACGCCACTGGAATACACATTACTCACTTGTAATATATCCAAAATAGATACCTTTTTTTACCATTTTTACCATTTTAAAAATAATCTTTTGATCTTTTGGTTACGACGGCCATTTGCCACCTGTCCCAAACTGCAAATTTGCTACTATTTCTTTGACCAAAACTGATGATTAAACAACAATTCAAATTCGCTTATTGTAAATATAATACACTGAAGTCCTAATATTGAGATCGGTTTGCATCATCTGGGTCAAGATGACTACTTAAGTTCTGGAAATGGTCTTCCTCTCCTTCACACCGGCACAGTTCTGTACACACTAGACCTTTTAATCGACATGAACATCTACCTGAAGCGCACTTATTTGTTGAGCCTGGGTTAGTGGTACCACATGTACACCTCACTAACTCAACCACCGCTGCAGGGGCTGGTGCAACCGTGGATAACAGAGGTACAAGCCTGTGCTCTTCCTTCACCCAGCCATGCTGTAAGGGATCTGGTGATAGTGGTCTGACAACAAGGTCTTGTTCCCACACCGAAGCTTGGCAGTGAGCACGCTGGATATGCTCAACCCATGTTCCACGTGTCGGTGGTAGCATGTTGACACCTTTGTTCATGCCTTGTTGTTTGAATAGGTGCCATCTGAGGTGATGCGGCTCAGTAATGTGAACATTCTTCTTACAGAATAAACTACATAAAAAGGAAATGCACCCAATGTATCATTAGAAGGCTGGGTGTCACAGCCGAGGCCGGATATTAAAGTTACAATCTTGGTATCTGCTTTTAGGAAGGCTTCTAAGCACGCTTTCTTAGACTTTCCTCTTATGTAGCCTGTGGTATCACAACCAGTGAGAGCATGCCATTTGCAGAGAGCATTTGCTCTCTCCGGTCCAAGAGCATCATAAATAGGTTGAAGTAGAACTAGTCGTCGTCGATCACCCGTGCCCATCACCAGGGCAGATTTCTTGCCAAGAAGAGCTGTACGTCTCAGCGCAAGAATCAAAATATCTGCATCCTGACTGTAAATGTGAACAGTATATCCAGCTTTATTTGCTTCCACTGCATACAAGATCATTAAGGTATCGGCCTCTTCTTGTGTACTGACACCAGGAGTGGCATTATTGGTGTAGTTGGACATCACTTCTTTGCGTGTGGCTGTTATCATACACATTCTAGAATGGTCTATTAATCTCTGTGCAAGAAAACGTGTCAACGAATCTTTTGTAGCTACACTTCCAAGGAATACTTTTAATTCAGGAATTTTGGTATTGTCTTCTACATTATAATCTTTTGGCTGTGCCTTTCCACCCCTGTGTCATTCACGTGTTGATTCCTTTAATGAGCCAACGACAGCGTAATTGTCAAAAATTACCCGTACATAATTGTAATTACGTGATTTGATATCAATGAGCTCAACACAATCTTTGCCAAGGGCTTTACCATTTTCAAATGACTTCACAGCCATGAGTTCTTGTACTACGGCCATACCGTCTACAATTAGACAGAGCTGTGCATCTGTGGAACCGTATGCACAATCTGAAATGAGATTGTCTTGGCAATCCTCCATCAGTGACACTGGAAGATTCTCTATGACTGTTATCAATGAGCCTTTATTTAATGTTGGGTTCACAGAACCATCTGGTCTCATTAATGTCCGATTAACAGTTGTAAATTCATAATTACCAATCACCTCTTCCATATCTATTTCACGAGATGAGCGCGCTACAACAAATAGTCGAGACATTAGACCAGACGTTGCCTGGATGGTTAAAACATCAGACTTTGCCTGATTTCTGGATCAGTAGTTTGAAGCCGACACATTCGTGCAATATATTCTGGAATATTCTGTGCATAATCATGCCTCCCATAAGCAAAGAAATACACACATAGTTTTTCAAGTGACGACAGGTGAAGGAACCAGTCACCTAGCCGGGTAGCACGCTGGAATTGCAGTAAGGTCAAGACCTGTTTCATGTACATTCGTGCCCATTTGAAAATGGGCTCTGTGTTGTGCTCAGCATCAAAATCGGCAAGCTGTTTCTCTATATTAAGTGACTCAAGTGTGATTAATAATCCCTTATGTGACTCACGAATGCTCTGTTTCGATGTGCATGCATCAGACAGTATTTTATTACTATCTTCAAGAGCTACGCGGACAGCAGGCCTTTCAGCAAAAAACTCTCCTATCCAAAGATCGAACAATACCTGCAGGGTGACTTCGTGAGCTTCCATAGCTCTGTTGTAATGATTCCCATTTATAATTTGATTAACAGTCACAGAACTGTACAAACCTGCTTTGACCCAAGCCTCGTCAATCCCGCTTCCTTCTATGGCCTTTCCCAAACATCTGAGAGCACATAATGAAGTGTGGAATGCACCTGGACACACAACAAACTGATCCTTGAACCGTGAATCCAAATATTCCAACTTCAACACTCGTTTGTATAGGTCCATGTCAAATGTGGCAACAAGCTTCTGCCCAGTAGCAGACACCAGTCTGTTCAATCTACAAAGTTGGTCTAAAGTGGTAACCAGGGTTGACCATTCATGTGCTGGGGCATTTATGATAGGTAGAGTAAATGCCTTATCAACAATCAAAGAGGAATGATTCGTGGATTCAGGTGTGTTTGAAAGACTGTTGCATGCAGCCCAGACTGGTATCATTTGCGTTGTTCTCTCGTCATCTACTACTTGTGGAGACATTTGTACAGATATTTCACCTGAACTCAATAAACACTCGTGCTCCTCTCGCACTGCTGGCATATTTGATATGTCAGTTACTGAAAGCATACCGTGTACATTATCTGACAAAATATTGGTAACATCAAAAGCAGGAATCGTAACTTCATCAGAGGCAACTGTTTTAGGTTCTACATCAGACGAATTTAAATCAACTGTTTGAGATCTGTTGAAATATCTTGCCATCATCCAACACATATCATGCTTTATCGCTCTATCAAAATGTTCATCGTAGGAACCCACTTTATACGATGCATAGTGGGGACTGAGTTGAGGTTTGGGACTGCCTTCTAAGTCACATTTAAGAATCTTGGTGCATGCGCTCGGAACACCTAAAAGGCCACCAGCAGAAACTTCATATAGATCAAGTGGTTCTACCAAGGTCTCTCCAGCACATATTGGTTGATATACACAAGCTGCCATTGCATGGAAACTTGACTTTCCATCAAAAGTATCACCCGACTATATGATATTCCACAACATAAATGGCTGAGCAGATTTATAGCGGTCTGGCTGCGTTAATTGTGATATATCCACAAAGATAATCCGACTGCATATGGACTTTCACATTGTCGATGAAACGTAGACAATTCAGACTGGGATTTTGTTGTGTATGCTACTTGCTTTGAAGTTTTAAATTCCTGCATCATCATTTGAGAAATTGTGACACATGATTTTCTTAGAGACTGATCTCGCGACTCAGCAGTCGCAGCCTTAGAACCTTGCAAGATCTGTTTAACATTAATACCTCTACTGGCAATCCAGATTCGCCAACACCATCTAGAGAGCCTGTAAATACCCAAGGTTTCTCTTTTCTGGCTTTATTTATCTCTTTTCTGATGATTTTGGCACATTTAAATATTATATTAAGGTCGCTTTTTATGTCTTGTTCAGTAATAGCAATATCGACTGCTTCACGTCCAGATTTTTTGGAATGGAAGACGCCAGGTAATTTACCTCTATGTTGGGATAGTCCAATGTCTGGTAAATTGTGTGTGATGTTTGTTATTAGTGTTCATCTGGATATTGCATGACCAGTGACTCCGTGGTCACGCATCATATTATAATACAATTCTTCAGCCTGAACAGTCGTTATATAGTCTCCAGATTCTATTCTTTCATGCAACTCATCGTAAAATTCCATCTCTGCTGCTATAAAGAAAATCGTCTCCTCACTATTCTGATTAGTTTCAGTGCGTCTTTCAGGGCCTTGAACATAAATTCTCCAGTATGTGGTTTTGCAGGATTTGTGATAGACAATGTCCCTAGCCAGAAAGTCCCTTCTGATATTATGTCGGCCAATTGTACTTTCCAGGATGCATTGTCACTTTTATCTACTATCTCTTTGCCAGATATCCCGCTATTCTCACTACGACAGGCATATAAAATTTCATTATCTTTTTCCGTATTTTGACCTTGACAGAAAAAGCACTCTTCACTATCAAAACGCTCTGTGGCAGATCTCAGTAGTACGCTACTAGATTCTACAGATATGGTTGGGCGCCCCTTCCCCTTACGTTTTTCAGGATTATTGAGATACTTAATCTCGTCTCTTTTAGCTTTGTTCTTGCCTGTGGTTTCACTATAACAGCTGCGATGCCACTTAGCACCCTTTTGCAAAAGGTCCGATGCTGTTATACCTATTAATCTGTTTCCTACATTAATAAAATCATGACTGCCCCATTCAGATCTTTTATTGACATTCGCTAAAAATTTATCATATGATTCTACATCTGGGGGTGGGGGGAATGGTCAATCTTTCTTTCTTATTATATTCTTGGCATTTAATACATAAACTGTAATCAGTTGGTTTATTTTTTGCCGCAATTCTAATTCACTCTTCATCGCTGACTACATGTGCTACCAAATGGCAAAGATATGCAGTTTGTCTGTTTGTTAGCAGACGACAGCGCTTTTTATAAATAAAATTTGAGGATAAGCGCAAGATCGTCTTTTCAATTTACTTTGATCCAGAGATTCTAAAATTATCCTGGGCCATGTATTATTATAAAAATACGTTTTTAACCTTTTAAACAAGAAAGTTTGCAATATAATACTCATTGACGATTTAATAATTATTATGATAAATATTTCGAGGTTAATTTGACTAGGTTATGTTGCTGTCTATGGCAGCAACATGTTCCAGTTAAATTAATTATGAAATATTCAATAACATACCCTTTATAGTAGCATTGAAATTAAGATTCTTGGTATTCAGGGTTCAAAGGGTTAAACATATTACTATGATATTGCCTATCAACCATCATACATGATCTGACATGCATTAAAACATATACCTAGACACTAAAATCAAGACACTAGGCGATTAATGAGTCAAAATGTTGAAAAACTGTTTTTCAGGTAGCGGCCATGTGCCCTGTAGGTGGGGCTTAGAATACACCTTCCGTATCCTCTGCGTGTCGTAAGAGGCGACTAAAGGAGGTAAGGGTGAGGTAACCCTGACAGAAACCTCGAGTGCTGAAGACAGAGGTTCCAGGCCGCATGGCGCACTCTAATAAACCATGGATCCATGCACTTAACGCTTATGATCATGTCGATAGTCACTTACAGGACTGGCGGTATGATCAGCGAACGAAAAGAAGAAGAAGAAGGTAGCGGCCATTTTGAAATCCAATATGGCCACCATAGCGACAAATGAAAATTTGATATCAAGTAATTTTGGATTCCCAGATGATTGAAGAATATTCCCTGAAAGTTACATGCATTAAACCATATACCTAGACACTAAAATCAAGACACTAGGCGATTAATGAGTCAAAATGTTGAAAAACTATTTTTCACATAGCGGCCATTTTGAAATCCAATATGGCCACCATAACGACAAATGAAAATTTGGTATCAAGTGATTTTGGATTCCCAGATGATTGAAGAATATTCCCTGAAAGTTACAGCTACTATACCCGAAAATCCATATAAGTCTCAATTTTCCTACTCAAGGCGACAGACTACTGTGTGTTATTTTCTATTCACCCGTTTTGGCTTTCTAATTTGAATGTGAAGCTTGTGCGGGCTAAACACCGAGGGCCGGGATGAACACGCCCTGTATCATTTACGATGTAGATGTACAGATACATGTCAATTGCATAGAACCTGGTGCTAAGGGACACAAACCCTAAATGAAGTTTCATTGAAACGAGGTGATGACATACATTTGAAAACATCCTCCAATGAGAAGAACTATGTTCATGAAAATTGCTATGAAAATTAAGCAAAAGGAAAACAACCAAAGAGAACTTCCAGTGATCCAGACTGTTCTGGTGCTACACTACGTTTGAAAACTAAAAGCAAGCCTTTTGATTATCCAACACATTGCTTGATATGTACAAAGGAACTTGACTTTGATGATGTCAAGCGCCATCCAGATTTTAGTGGCAGAAACATTGAATTATCTAACTAGTAACATTATGGCTGGAGTTAGCAAGAGTAGAAGACGGGATGACAGGAGGTCTAGCGACAGTCTCCCGCCATCTGCCCAGGCTGCACTAACCAAGTGTTACTACATGATTGCACAATGCTTTCACCAGCTTGGCATCTTGAATGCTCATGTACGTAGGGGCAGTTTGCCTCCTGGATTGAGCTGGAAAGTGTCAGAGTTAGAGAGACAGAATTTCTTCTGTAAACCAGCGATGCCAAACGCCGAGGTCCATAAGGCCATCTTAGCAGCAAATTTGAAATGGGCCATATCTTTACTTCAGGTTAACATTAGTCACTATAATTTCCAGCTTGGTCGTCTTATGTCGCTCCTCATCGAAGCTCAGTCCAAACCAAATTTAGAATTAGGTAGAGCGAAGACCACAGCAATAAATTGGGCCCGAAATAACTATGGCAGGAAGTTTCATTCTTCATCAATTGATCAGTTTTATGATTTCATCAGACCTTTTGATCCGCATTTTAGAACCTGCCATAGTACAACACCCCCTGTAGGGTCACCTGTGACCTTACCAGGAACGTCAGCTGCAGGGCCCTCTGTGGCCCCACCAGGCACACCGACTGCAAGGTCAGCCTTGACCTTACCGGTCATCCCACAATCAAATCGGAAATGGAATAGGTCACCAACTGAGAGTCCCCCTGTAGTTAAGCGGGTGAATAACCAGTGCTCACCGGTGTTCCCCCTGCAGTCTCCTGTGGTAGATCCGCTCCTGATTCCACTGCCAGAATGGTCACCATCAGTGTCTTCTCATGTGGATCCTAGTCAGATCCCTCTTCCAGTCTCGCCACTGTCCCCAGTCGAATTTCCTCCCCTTCAACAGAGAGCAGCTACTGACCGACCTGGTCAAAAGAGCAGATCGTCGACGCCGAGGTCCAAGGCACCACAACCTAAGTTTACGCCCACACCTAAGCCCAAACCTACGCCTAGGGATACACCCAAAGAGCATAGGTCTTTCTACAAGTTTCGGTTCATGATGGATAACAAGAATGAATGGCGCCTGCCTACTCTGAACAAGAAGATTCTGCTGATTGGGTCTTCAAATTTAGCTCGTATCAATCAGACACCTCATTCAGATATGCAGGTAGCAATCTATCCAGGTGCTAAGATAAACCACATTAGGAATATGGTTAGAAAATACAATGAGATCTTCCAACCTCAGCGTATCATCCTTAACATCGGAATTAATGATAAGGATGAACTTCAGCATGACACCTCCCAAAGAATTAAGAATCTGTTTAGTATCATGCGTTCAAATTTTCCAAAGGCTAAAGTTCACTTTGCCAAACTAAATTATTTGAAGCACCTGACTACAACCCAGAAACGAAACATACAATTCGTTAACAGCCGTGTAGAGGCCTTAAGGGCCAAGGTCCCTATCCTGCCCAGCCTCCCCGTGTCTGAATTTCAGGTGGTTGAGGACAACATCCACTGGACTGAGTGCACTGCAAATAGGATGTATAATAGTTGGTTATCGCACCTTAATTTAAACTAACTACGGGTCAGGGTACTAACCACCCAGAAATTGGCCTGGGTGGTAATATCGTTAACCTAACTGGTTCTACATTGTCTGAACCAGAAAGATCTTTACTAAATCTCGGTCTAACATTCGTACCAACACCACGGGCCAAAGTCGACATAGATGCCCTTTTAGATAATGGCTTATGGGAAATTGAAGAATTTTCTCACCGTGTAAATTTAGCAGACTTTGTTCGAAATTCCAAGAAAAACAACTTTCTACCTTTTGTTGAAAAAACTGGCTGGGCACCTAACTCGAAGTTGGTTGACCCTGCGATCCCTGATAGTATAAAAGCTATCAAGGAGCGTGTTGAAAATTTAGAATTTCCTAAAAATCATCAAAATTTGTCATATCAAGACTGTTTAGACATCATTATTAAGCCTGCTGACAAGGGATCTGCTACTGTAATAATGTGTAAGGATAATTATATTCGTGAAGCGCATCGGCAACTCAGTAATCAGAAACACTACCGCAAATTAGACGAACCACTCAGGCCAAATAATTGTGATAAATTTAATGGAATCCTTCAAGAAATGGCTGACAAAGGGGTCATAACTAAAAAGCAGTTTAAATACCTTACTGCTAAACGAGATTCAAATCCACGTACGTTTTACCTTTTGCCAAAAATTCATAAACCTATTAGGTCATGGTCCGACCCTGTGATACCACCGGGTCGACCTATCATCTCTGATTGTGGCTCTGAATCTTATAGAATTAGTGAAATTATTGATTACCACCTACAACCAATTGCGAATAGACATTTCAGCTTTTTGAACAACACTGAGGATTTCCTATCCGAGGTCTCCAAAATTTATGTTCCTCCAAACTCACTCTTGATAACCCTCGACATCGATGCTATGTACACAAACATTGACATCGAAAGGGGTTTGACTTCTGTTCGCAGAGCATTTGATAAATATCCTGATAACAATAGGCCCACTAGCGAAATATTAGCTCTCCTGGAGCTGAGTTTAAAGGGCAATGATTTCGAATTCGCTGGCGAAATCTACCAACAAATCTGTGGATGCGCTATGGGTAAACGTTTTAGTCCTAGTTTTGCCAACATCTATGTAGCTGAGTGGGAAGAAGATGCGCTTAACAAATGTCCTAAGCAGCCCTTATTTTACCGCCGGTACCTCGATGATATTTTTATGAGTTTGATGAATTTTTCACTATTTTGAACAATCACGATCCTAACATCAAACTTAAAGCCAACATCGGCCAGTCGTCCGTAGACTTTTTGGACGTTACTCTCTACAAAGGTGTAAATTATAACACGAGTGGGCTTCTTCATTACAAAGTATTCTTTAAGCCCACCGATTCCCATCAACTACTGCATAAGAAATCTCTCCATTCACTTCATAGTTTTAAAGGTATTGTCAAATCACATATTATCCGATTTCACCGAAATTCTAGTGATAGAAAGAATTTTGAATCTGCGTGTTCCACCTTATTTAAAGCCCTCAAACCGAGGGGATATTCAACACGATTTTTGCGCAAAATAAAGTCCGAAACTTTACATGATTTGGAAACTATTACTGATAAGGCTGCCGATCAAAAGCCTACCAAAATTCGTCACAATCGTCCGATTATAGGCGTAGGACAATCTCAGAAATGTGGAAAGAAGAGGTGTAAATTAGACCTCTATCTACCTAATCAGAAAACATTTGTCAGTTATCAGAACAAAAGCAAATTCCAACTTCAGTCTAATGTAGATTGCGATTCTAAAAATGTTATCTATTTAATATCTTGCAAATTATGCCAAAAGCAGTATGTCGGTGAAACAAAATGCCCTTTAAGATGACGAGCAACTAGACACCTTTGCGATATTAGACACGACGAGGACACCAACGTAGCTCAACATTTCAATCTTCCTGATCATTCTGTCGATAGACACTTTGAAGTTATGCCTATTGAGCAACTGCCTCTTTCTGCTAAGGCCGAGGAAACTGATAAACAAAGAAAGCTTCGAGAATCACTTTGGATTAAGCAACTGAAAACACAATGGCCGAGAGGCATAAACGTGGACCCTGGTCTTGCTGATCAACGTGAAATTATTCCATTCAGTTTAATATACAATCGAAAAAATGTTGAAATTTCTGAAATTTTGAAAGATGAATATGATAAATCGCAGGATAAAATGAAAGAACCTCTCAATTTGCGTCCCGTGATAGCCTTTAAGAAAAACTCAAATCTACGTGACATCTTGGTTAAATCGAAATTAACTCTTCAAAAACCTTCAGAATGAATGATATATATTATTCATATTTTATAGGCCATACCGCCTCTATCAAACAAACATACCAAATCTCAGACAATAAAATAAATAAAAAATATCTCCCAACCTTGGGAGATCCTGAGCCAGTGCGTTTAATCATATAACCACACCACCACAACAGCCGCATGCCTTACTAAACCACCACGGTTACCAACAGCATCAAAGCGTCCACGACCACCACCGCCACCACAACACCCGACCAACAGTACCATCACTGCAGCGTCCACCACTATCACCTTGCCACGGCCACGGCCACAGTTACTGTCATGGCCACCTCCACGATCACTGACACCATCAACGTTACTGCCATTAATGCCGCCGCTGCCATTGCAGCCCGCGCTGCTGTCGCTGCCATGGCAACACCAGCACCACCACTACCACCATCACCATCCACCACAACCACCACCACCAACACCACCACCAACACCACCACCACCACCACCACCACCACAACCAGTACCACCACCACCATCACAATAACAACAACAACAACAACAACAACAACAACAACAACAACCTTATCATAACCATTACCATCACGTAAACCGTCAAATCCAGCCAGTGTGTGTGGTGGGCTTCAAAGCTGGTAGATGGTATGGGAATTAGTGCATGGTGGTTCTTGGATTAGCAGAGTGGGATGGCGGAGGGGTGGGTGTGTATGACTGAATTCTGCGGATGAGTGGGGCAATTGCACCGGTCTCCCTGCTCACAGACATGCCATCACCATTATCATATTATATAATATATTATTGTCACCATAATCATTCTTATCTCCATATTCTTCTGTCATAGCTATCATCGTCATCCTCATCACAGCCGCCACCCTGCCGCCACGCCCAACCGCCACTTCCACCACCGGGGTCCTCGTCGTAATCATCGTCGTGGTCATCGCTGTGGTCGTTGTCATGTTCGTCTTGGTCATCGTTGACGTCGTTATCGTCGTGGCGGTGGTCGTGGTGGTGGTCGTCGGAATCGTGGTCATCATCATCGTCGTGGTGGTGGTCGTCATCGTCGTCGTCGTCGCCCTTCCTTTTTCTTCTTCTTGTTATTATTATTATTATTATTATTATTATTATTATTGCGTGCCCGCTCTAGCTTCTATTTATTGCTGGCTAGAATTGCCTATAGGCGCGGACATTTCGCGCAGGGGATTGTGGGGCTGTGTCTCGCAAGATCTCCATCGATACGAGATCAAATAATTCTAGGCGCGAAGACACGGCTCTATTTTTAGATTTTGGGATATATCATAATTATTAGCTTCATGCACGTGATTCATGGCGAGTACTCTTATTTGTTCTGGTCCGACTGTAATAGAGTTTGCGCGGCGATGACCGCTTAATTATTTTAATTAACAGCCAACGGAACTTATACGTCCACTTTAGCACTCTATCAAACTGACCACCAATGGCTTCTTGCGGTGATCGTGAGAAATTTCCATTTGCATTAGCTACTCACCGAAGAATTGTTTTGAAAGTTTACCACCATATACATATACATCGATTCCAACACGCAAAAAGAGATGGAGCTTAGCTAGAAATAGGCGTGGCATACCTAGAAATGGATCTCTCTATTGAAATTGTCATGAACAAATTGAGCATTACATGGCTAATACCACTTGGTAATGCGTGGCCCACACAATATGGACAAAGTTAAGTGGCCAGGATAGAACCAATACCGTGAAACTAGTTTTTTCCAACGAAAATGATACAGTAGAAAACATTCTGACAAGACCCAGTGGGAAACAGCCACAATCGTGATCTGTTTCATTTAGCTATCATATCTATTAACCGATATCTTTACTGGAAACAGTGATAAACTATTAAATCAAATATTTTTGCTCGACAAAAAGGCCAAAATCGGCCTCAACCATTGTAATGATGACGATCTTGTTGACCATATGTGCAAATGTTAGGGTATTAGCCTGATAAGTCAGGTTCTACCAGTACACGCGGCTAATAATATGGGATATATAGACATATTTTCATATTACTATAATAAATATTTGGTGGTAGAATTATTACAATATTTCGCACAGCACGAGAACATAGTGAGTTCTACATGGCCTTATGTTCGAAAACTGGCTACAAGGCATGTAGAGATATTCTGGTACCGAACCTAGTACATTGTTGGAATTTGACAATGGTGTGCCACTACTAATTTGCATATGACGAAATTACTGTATAGTAAACATTTTTTAAACCTTTGATACTTTATTAGCGTATTCATATAACTTCTGGGGTCGAACCTATTGCAAACAGTGTGGTACAGAAAATCGTTGATCTGACAGAATTTGCGCCAATTTTCGGTATGGAATTGTGTCCTATGAAATTACGTTCCTGTAGAATTTGTAAAAATTCGGAATACAACTAGCATATTTCCTATAAGTATTTGTGGGTGAAATTCTGGGGGTGAACGTATTGCAATGAAAACGATGAATTAGCCTAAGTTTGCGCTTATTTACGTTATGAAATTTTTTAATCTCACTAGGTCGTAAGCTTATGCCTATACCTATCTAAACATATGGGTGATATTCTGGGCCGAACCCATTATGGGCGATATGTCAGGCCATATCGATACCTATCTGAATGTGGTGAATGTGAACCAACCATAGTACAATGGGGCCATATGGCGAATATGTAACTACATATTACCAAATTGCTTGATGGTAGAATCGTGCAAAAGCAGTAGTACATATTCAGTTATATACAGCTATATGTAAAAAAAGATTACAAACAGAGAACTGAGATTCTAATACTGAATATAGTAAATTGTTGGCATTTGACAACAGTCCGTGGCTACTAAATTGAATATTACGTAATTATTACGTGGTAGAAATCTGAAGATTCATTAGCGTATTCATATCCCTATCTAACCATATGGGTGAAATTATGTAGCCACACATATTGCAGACGGTAGGGTATTGAAAACCACAGATCTGCCAACATTGGAACAAATTTATGCGATGAAATCGCATACTACGAAAATACTTCACGTTCAAATTCTTTTAAATTCCCAATGTAACTAGCATATTCAAACCCCTATACGTCTATGTGAGCGAACTTCTGGAACCGACCATATCATGTCGATAGTCACTTAGTCAGACTGGCGGTATGATCAGCGAACGAAAAGAAGAAGAAGAATGGAAAGTAGGGCACCGAAAACCACGAATACACCATCATTTAAGCTAAATTTTGCGTATTAAAATTACTTTATCTAGAATTTGTTAGATTCGGAATATAACTAGCTTATTAAAGCTCAAGTCTATGTGAGGTAAATTATGGGGCTGAACATACTACAGACAACAGGGCACTGAAAACTCTGGTGGTTTATTAATACAATGAACCTTTCCAGTTTAGCTATGCCCTGCCAATCTCTAGCTAAGCTCCACCCATACCACTCTCGAGTTGGGATCGATGGATTTCTGAACCATTAGACAATAAATTTCAAGAAAACTATACAGGTAAGCCGTGGAATATTTTGACACTAAATTGACTGGGTCCTGTTGCTGCCTATGGCAGCAACAGCGGCCAGTCAAATTACTTTCAAAATATTCAACAGCATCTTTATTAAATAACAAAAACATACAATTCGTACAACGTGTCAGATTATTAAGCATTTAAGATGGACTAAATCGAGTCAGTCATGACGTCATTATTATGACGTTATCCTACGCGTCACTTAATTAATTACGACGTCATATGACGTAATTTGATGGATAGACAACCTGAAAAGGCCCATTAGCAAGTGGTATTAATTACCCTCGCTCCGTCAGAGGATGAGTGTATTGTATTCGGGTCTATGTGCGTTCGGGATGGCAAGGGTCAACAATCTATGATTGGCCTTGTTAAAATGTGACCTATAAATACGGGTGCTCTCTTAATACAAGTGGTACATATTGTGTGGACTACGCATTAACAAGTGGTATTAGCCCTGTAATGCTCAATTTGGTCATGCCAATTTCAATAGAGTTATCCATTTCTAGGTATGCCACGCCTATTTCTAGCTACCCTCCACCCCTTTTTCCGTGTTGGAATCGATGTCTATATATACGCTGAATAATGAATTCCCAGACTTCTTTTTTTAAATTCCCAATATAACTATCGTATTCAAATCCCTCTACATCTATGTGAGCGAATTTCTGGAGCCGACCATATTACATACAGACAGTAGGGCACCTAAAAGCACGAAAACCCCAACATTTAAGCCAATTTTTGCCTAATAAAATTATTTCATCTAGAATTTGTTAGATTCGGAATATACCTAGTATATTACGGCTCAAGTCTATGTAGGTGAAATTATGGGGCTAAGCATACTACAGACAATAGGGCACTGAAAACTGAATCACCGGAGATTTAGCACATTTTCGGTATGAAATTGTGCACTACGAAATTACTTCATGGTAAAAAATTTTTTAACCTCAATCTATTACTTCACTAGCGTATTGATATACCTATCTAACTATATGGTTGAAATTCTGTGGCCGAATTTCCTGTAGACGTTCTTAACTTGCATAGGCCTACACTTTCGGTTGACACCCAAAATTTATTGACAGCAGTTTTAACTGGACATTTGGAACATTGGTAGTCTATCAATACTGCTACATAATTGCATTGGCCCTTCATGGATTTATTCCCATGGATGGATTAAAGACAAAAGGATACTACTGATAATCACACATCCATTATTCATTCGTATCCCGCGAGTTCTCTTTCGACACGAGATCGAGAAATGTATCTCTTATGTAGGTGCCTATTGAGTATCCATTGGCGTAGCGATTTCACGATCCACAGGGTTGCTTCTACAGTCTGCTACGGAGATAGACTGGGTCCTGGTCTGTCTGGTATCCGAAGTTGAGTCTGTGTAACAGTCTAGTCGTTGTGATAACGTAAGAAGATGACCGGTCATTGCATTAGAGGTGTAGTTTCGAAGAAGTCAAGCCGTTAATTTTAGATGGATCCATTATTGTTAGCGAACTCTGTCTACTTTTTCGCCCTCTACAATATTATTACGCATGTTTTTCTTTTAAAATTTACCACACACATAGTACGCCTCAAGACTGTCTGTAACAAGTCTGTAATTTTTACCCTATATCGAATGCAACAAATGTGAATCATACTATAATACAATACGGGAAAGGTTAAACAGACATGGTACATCATCGTCGTCCTCATAATTTATTAACCATGTATTGCCTAGATTATGTCAAGAATATTAAAAAAAAATTTGGCTATTGAGTGCCTAGTTGCATGCCAATAGATGACTGTTTTGAAGAGTTACTATTGGAATGACTGGCTCAATTATCGAGCCAGTCATTTCAGTGGTGAATTTTCAAAAACGATCTCTTGACCTGCAAATTAACATCCTCAAGATCACTATAAAGGCCAGTTTTGGCGGCCTCCTCATGAAAGGGTTAAAATACATTAAGAGAAGATTACATGGGTTTTCAATGCCCTACTATTACCTGTCTGCAATAGGTTTGGCCACATAATTTCACCGATATGGTTAGATAGCGATATGAACACGCTAATGAATCTTGTGCTTTCTACCAAGTAGTAATTTCGGAATATTCAATTTAGTAGCCATGGACAGTTGTCAAATGCCAACAATTTACTATATTCGGTATCAGAATGTCTGTTCTCGATTTGTAATAATTTTTTTATATATGGATGTATATAACTCAATATGAGCTAGCGCTTTTGCACAATTCTACCATCAAGTAATCTCATCGTAGGTAGTTACATATTCGCCGTATGGCCACATTACAAAATGGTTGGTTCACATTCACCACATTCAGATAGGTGTCGGTATGTCCTGACATATCGCTCATAATGGGTTCGGCCCCAGAATGTCACCCATATGTTTAGATAGGTATAGGCATACGCTTACGAAGTAGTGAGATTTAAATCTACCATGAAATAATTTCGGCTCAAATTTAGGCCGATTCAGGGTTTTCATTGCACCCAGTCAACTTAGTTTCAAAATAGTCATCAGCTTACCTGTATAGTTACCTTGAAATTGGAAGTCTGGGAATTCATTATTCAGCGTATATATAGACATCGATTCCAACCCGCAAAAAAGGGGTGGAGCTTAGCTAGAAATAGGCGTGGCATACCTAGAACTGGACCCCTCTATTGAAATTGGCATGAGCAAATTGAGCATTACAGGGCTAATACCAATTGTTAATGCGTGGTCCACACAATATGTACCACTTGTATTAAGAGAGCACCCGTATTTATAGGTCACATTTTAACAAGGCCAATCATAGATTGTTGACCCTTGCCATCCCGAACACACATAGACCCGAATACAATACACTCATCCTCTGACGGAGCGAGGGTAATTAATACCACTTGCTAATGGGCCTTTTCAGGTTGTCTATCCATCATATTACGTCATATGACGTCATAATTAATTACGTGACGCATAGGATAACGTCATAATAATGACGTCATGACTGACTCGATTTAGCTCATCTTAAATGCTTAATAATCTGACACGTTGTACGAATTGTATGTTTTTGTTATTTAATAAAAATGCTGTTGAATATTTTGAAAATAATTTGACTGGCCGCTGTAGCTGCCATAGGCAGCAACAGGAGCCAGTCAATTTAGTGTCAAAATATTTCATGGCTTACCTGTATAGTTTTCTTGAAATTTATCGTCTAGTAGTTCAGAAATCCATCGATCCCAACTCGAGAGTGGTATGGGTGGGGTTTAGCTAGAGATGGGCTAAACTGGAAAGGTTCATTGTATTAATAAACCACCACAGTTTTCAGTGCCCTATTGTTTGTAGTATGTTCAGCCCCATAATTTTTCCCCACATAGACTTGAGCTTTAATAAGCTAGTTATATTCCGGATCTAACAAATTCTAGATGAAGGTAATTTTAATGCGCAAAATATAGTTTAAATGATGGTGTATTCGTGGTTTTCGGTGCCCTACTTTCCGTAATATGGTCGGTTCCAGAACTTCGCTCACATAGACGTATAGGAGTTTGAATATGCTAGTTACATTGGGAATTTAAAAGAATTCGAACGTGAAGTATTTTCGTGGTATGCAATTTCACCGCATACATTTGTTCCAATGTTGGCAGATCTGTAGTTTTCAATACCCTATCGTATGCAATATGTGTGGCTACATAATTTCACCCATATGGTTAGGTAGGGATATGAATACGCTAATGAATCTTGAGATTTCTACCACGTAGTAATTTCGTAATACTCAATTTAGTAGTCACGGACAGTTGTCAAATGCCAACAATTTACTATATTCAGTATTAGAATCTCAGTTTGTAATCAATTTTTTTTACATATAGCTGTGCTTTTGCACGATTCTACCATCAAGTAATTTGGTAATATGTTGTTACATATTCGCCATATGGCCCCATTGTAATATGGTTGGTTCACATTCACCACATTCGGATAGGTGTCGATATGTCCTGACATATCTCTCATGATGGGTTCGGCCCAGAATATCACCCATATGTTTAGATAGGTATGGGCATAAGCTTACGACGTAGTGAGATTTAAATATTTTGTAACATAAATAAGCTCAAACTTAGGATAATTCATGGTTTTCATTGGAATACGTCCACTACAGGAACGTAATTTCATAGTACACAATTCAATACCGAAAATTGGCGCAAATTCTGTCAGATCAACGATTTTCTGTACCACACTGTTTGCAATAGGTTCGACCCCAGAAGTTCACCCATATGGTTAGATACGTATATGAATACGCTAATAAAGTATCAAAGGTTTAAAAAATGTTTACTATACAGTAATTTTGTCATATGCAATTTAGTAGTGGCACACCATTGTCAAATTCCAATAATGTACTGTATTCGGTACCAGAATATCTCTACATGCCTTGTAGCCAGTTTTCAAACATAAGGCCATGTAGAACTCACTGTGTTCTCGTGCTGTGCGAAATATTGTAATAATTCTACCACCAAATATTTGTTATAGTAATATGAAAATATTTCTATATATCCCATATTATTAGCCGTGTATACTGGTAGCACCTGACTTATCAGGCTAATACCCTAACATTTGCACATATGGTCAACAAGATCGTCATCATTACAACGGTTGAGGCCAATTTTGGCCTTTTTGTCTAGCAAAAATATTTGATTTAATAGTTTGTCACTGTTTCCAGTAAAGATATCGTTTAATAGGTGACATAGATATGATAGCTAAATGAAACAGATCACGATGTTTCCCACTGGGTCTTCAGTCAGAATGTTTTCTACTATATCATTTTCGTTGGAGAAAACTAGGTTCACGGTATTGGTTTTTCCTGGCCACTTAACTTTGTTGAAAAGGTTATCTGTCGGTACAGATCGGGGTCCTGTATTGCATCAAAAATATACTTGCTTTGTGCATTTCACTAGCATTGCAGTGTATATTTCACGAATATATTTCCGGGTAATAAGCTCTTCACGTCTGTTTAAGAAGGTATCAAGATTTAGCTTTAAAATATTCTTTACAGGTTTTCTTTAATATGTTTGAATGCGTGTCAGGGTCTGTACCGCTTCTTGCGCTGATTTTCTACTGACTCGGTTGCCAGCTCTGTTGATTTCTTTATCTTTACAAGTTGTTGATACCTAATGACCCAAATTTGATCTGTTGCACTCTGTTGATGCAGTAATGCAATTTTCTCATCACTGGCTGCTCTTAATTTTGTCTGTTCCTCTCTCTGTTAAGGAGTTTGGCTTGGAGAAAAAGGATGGATGAAAAAATTGTTGGACTGAACAAAAATATAAGCTGCTTTTCCTAGCCCATAGCTAATACTGTCCATATTTTTTTGCGAGAAATATTCCTTCTTTTGTATTTATTGTCCGCTTATATTATGCCTTTATATAACTTCATTTTTTCATGAAACAGTTGAGTGTATTCTCAGAATTATAATAACCTCCGGGCACGCTATTTACCATTGATGCCTTGCATCAATATGTGTACTTGTTATTATTATTATTATTATTATTATTATTATTATTATTATTATTATTATTATTATTATTATTATTATTATTATTATCATCACATAGAGCTTTGAATACATGTGCGTTTCTTTACCGTGCGGGTTACCATACTAATGATGATTGACTTGTGTAGAATGTGGTGAACAGGAGGTCTTTGGACATATGTTTACAATGTGTTTCCTCTTCGCCCATTATTTCTAGCTATTAGGCAAATTGTTTTCCGTTTTATAAGGATGGATGAGTTCTATCCGGTTGATTATATACGAACATTTCCGTGTCCGCAATGCTCATCTAAATCTGATGGTTTGGCTAATTGAGTAATTTCAAATGCCAAAATGGCAACGTATGCAACACGCCCACGTCTTTTGTATGTGCGTGAACAAATGGATCCGCCCAATGAGTGCATATCTATAATGGACCTTTCTAGTTTTAACTTGCCCCACCCATGTCCTTCTAATCTCCACTCACACCTCGTCAGTGTTGGGATCCATCGATCTCTGAACTTCCTGACTATCACCTTTCAGAAAACTATACAGGTAAGCTGTTAAATAGTTTGAAACTAATTTGACTGGGCAGGTAGCAACAGCGTCCAGTCAAATTAATTTTAAAATATTCAAAGGAATGTCTATTTTAAATGGTAAAGACATACAATTCGTACAACTTGTCGGATTATTAAGCGTTAAGGACGGAGTATATCGAGTCATTCATGGCGTCATGATTATGGCGTCATCATGTACATCACATAGTTGATTATGACGTCATATGATGAATGGATGAACTTGGAAACGTCCATTAGGTCACGGATTCACCTTGAATTTCACTATGAAACAAATGAATGGCTATTGGACGAATTTCAACGCTGTTGTGCCGTTAACAATCTCATGTGTACAGTGGAAAACAATGATCTTAAATTGAATGGATTTTTCTAAGCTAAATGTATATTGGCTCGGGGTGTGTGATTGTCATTAGTACGGTGTCGAACTGATGAAGAGATATACCTGTTTTAATGGATGGTTGGTGTGCGCTTTTACGATGTTGGTAATGTGAAATTCTAAAAATTTGTTTTTATGATTTGTAAATTAAGCACAGGAAAATCTTCTTCTTTTTCTCTTCCTCCGCCTGTTCTCCTCCTCCTCCTGCTCCTGCTGCTCATCCTCCTCCTCATCCTCCTCCCTCCACCTGTCGTCCTCCTACTCCTACTGCTCCTCCTTCTCTTACTCCTCCTTCTCCGTCCCCCCTGCTCCTGCTCCTCCTTCTCCTACTCCTCATCCTTCTCATCATCGTGCTCCTGCCCCTCCTCATCCTCCGCCTCCTCCACCTGTCCTTCTAATCCTCCTCTTCCTGCTCATACTTCTCCTGCTTCGGCTCCTGTTCATGCCCTGCTCATGCTCCTCCTACTCCTCCTCTGCTCCTGCTCCTCCTGCCCCATCTCCTCATACTGCCAGTCCTCATCCGTCTCCTCCTGTTCCTCCCCCACCTCCTCTTACTGCTCTTTCTCTTCCTCCGCCTGTCCTCCTCCTACTGCTCTTGCTTCTCCTCCCCCACCTCCTACTGCTCTTTCTCCCCCTCATCCGCCTGTCCTCCTCCTACTGCTCTTGCTTCTCCTCCCCACATCCTCCTCCTCCTACTGCTCTTACTCCTCCTCCTCATCCGCCTGTCCTCCCCCTTCTCTTGCTTCTCCTCCCCACCTCCTACTGCTCTTTCTATCCCTCATCCGCCTGTCCTCCTCCTACTGCTCTTGCTTCTCCTCCCCCACCTGCTACTGCTCTTTCTCCCCCTCACCCGCCTGTCTTCCTCCTACTTCTCTTGCTTCTCCTCCCCCACCTCCTACTGCTCTTTCTACCCCTCATCCGCCTGTCCTCCTCCTACTGCTCTTGCTTCTCCTCCCCTACCTCCTACTGCTCTTTCTCCCCCTCATCCGCCTGTCCTCCTCCTCCTACTGCTCTTTCTCCTCCTCCTCCGTCCGTCCACCTCCTACTGCTCTTTCTCCCCCTCATCCGCCTGTCCTCCTCCTACTGCTCTTTCTCCTCCTCCCCACATCCTCCTCCTCCTAATGCTCTTTCTCCCACTCATCCGCATGTCCTCCTCCTCCTTCTCTTGCTTCTCCTCCTCCTCCTACTGCTCTTGCTTCTCCTCCCCCACCTCCTACTGCTCTTTCTCCCCCTCATCCGCCTGTCCTCCTCCTACTGCTCTTGCTTCTCCTCCCCCACCTCCTACTGCTCTTTCTCTCCCTCATCCGCCTGTCCTCCTCCTACTGCTCTTGCTTCTCCTCCCCCACCTCATACTGCTCTTTCTCCCCATCATCCGCCTGTCCTCCTCCTACCGCTCTTTCTCCTCCTCCCCACATCCTCATCCTCCTCCTACTGCTCTTTCTCCTCCTCCTCCTCCGTCCGTCCTCCTCCTACTGCTCTTGCTTCTCCTCCCCCACCCCTACTGCTCTTTCTCCTCCTCTTCCACCTGTCCTCCTGCTCATGCTCCTTCTCCTCCTGCCCATGCCCCTCCTCATCCTCCTTCTCATCCTTTTCCTCCCCTCACCTCCTCCTCCTACTGCTCTTTCTCCTCCTCCTCCGCCTGTCCTCCTCCTGCTCCTCCTCCTCCTATCCACGCTCATCCTCAACCTCCTTCGCCTACGCCTGTTCCTCCCCTACCTCCTCCTGCTCTTTCTCCTCCCCCATTCTCCTCCCACTCCTCCTCCTCCCCCTCATCCTGCTCCTCATCCTCTTCCTCTCCCATCCGACCTCCTCACCCTCATTCGCCCCTTCTCCTCCCTCCTCCTCTTCCTACCCCTCTCCTCTCCTCCTCCTCCCCCTCCTCCTCCTCCTCCTCCTCATCATCATCATCATCATCATCATTATTATTATTATTATTATTATTATTATTATTATTATTATTATTATAGGGTACCATGATAGCTCTGATACTGTGCTTTTTCAATGGCGAGGTAAGACACCAGTGTTTATCTATCCCTTCATAAACATCCTATTGCCGAAGTCTTAATTCCAGCCATCCCTCAAATACCATCAGGTGCTATTCAAATTAGATTACAAATATTTGCAAGAATATTTATTTTATCGTATGTACTTGTTTTAAATCCTCAGAAATTGCAATTTTCTGGCCCCAGAATGTTTAAGAGTTATGCGTGTCATATCATAATACATGAATGAATGCCATAAGCAGGGCTGAACCTAACCCTTTAACAATCATATCAGCCAAAAAGAGCTTCAGCAGTGGTCTTGAGAAATGTCCCAAGAGAAGACTATTTTTGAGAATTTACCACTGGAATGACTGGCTCGATAGACGAGCCAGTCATTCCAGTGGGAAATGAAAAAAAAATAGCCTTCTCTTGGTCTGCAAATGGACATTTTCTATGAGAAAATTAAAATCTTTTTGAACAAATTCAAGGGTTAGAGTTAAGGCAGTGCAACAGGTGCATTTGCACACGGCCTCTAAATTTCCAGGGCCCCAAAATGGTGGAACACAAAAAATTCTTGTTTTAACTTTTGCGGTCCCTGGGGTAACCGCAATTTACGCGCATAGACGCCACACATATAATATAACTCGTATATATGGCAAACTGTTTGCAAAAGAAAACTTTTCTAAATATTGAACATAATTGGATTGGAAGACATTGCTTCATTAGGCAGAAATGTCTAATGTCTTCTAATCCAATAGACCTTTCCCACTTTAACGTATTTTGGGAAAATACCTTCCCAGAATGCATCGCTGGTAACCGTGATAGCCGACGCGCAAACATCATTACTTTACTATGGGAATGAGATACAGCGAACTTTAAGCAGTGCATATGAAAAACTATGTTCGTAATATTATTAAAATCATACATCATTGGAAAGCTAAGCCAATTTTCTATACATTTCTGTATTAGTTTTTTAGTTTTGTAAAATTTACTACAGTTGATTGCAATTTTAAAATATCACCAATTGTCCACTTGATTTAATGAATCTAAGTCGAATGGTGTATTTTATATACACAAATAACTCAATGAAAACGTTACAAAAATAAAAAAAATAATGCATTAATGTTTCGGCAATTGAATGCGCTTTCCAATGATATATGATTTAAATAATATAATGATTTTAGTTTATCATAGGAACGGTTTAGATTGCGGTGTATTTAGTGCAAAAGTAACGTGGGTCAGCGGCTTGTTAGCTAGCGGCACCAGCCAGCAATTTTGCGCTGAGCGTTGATTATGGGGAATCCCGGCGTAATGACGTCAATGTGGGAAAGGTGTATTATGGTCAAAATATTCAACAGGCCAGTGCTGTAATATTTCCCATGGTAACCTGTTAGAGGTTGCCTTATGGCTCTTTAAGGAAACCTATGGTAACCTAACCATTAAAATCTCATTAATCATCATACTAAAATCCACAAATATGGTAACCCATTTTGGGTCACCTAAAACTAAATTAAGGCAACCTCATTGAGACCTATTTCAACAGGTTTCCATAACAGCACAGGCCTGTTCAACAGCATCTTTTTATTTTGTCTTTGAAATATGTTATCTTATTTCTAAGCTGTACTAGATAAGACTGATACTAAGACACATTCTACAGCCCTCTGACCTGAGCCATCACTGTTGAAAGCGTACCATACGTTTTCGCGATCCTAACGGCAGTTTTGAGTACACCCCCTCCCCACTCCGCCCCCCCCCCCTGCCCGGGTATGAATTTCATAAACCTTACACGCGGCACTCTGAGCCATAAGTTCGTCCCTGGAGTAAAATGCAGTGTGTTTCCTTAACTCTTCAATGACTAAGATTTTTGAAAATTTACTACTTGAATGACTGGCTCGTTTATCGAGCCAGTCATTCCAGTGCTACATTTTCACAATTCGTCTTCTTTTGGCCAGCAAATTGACATTCCTCAAGACCACTGCATAGGCCGGTCTTGGACGACCTCGTCATGAAATGGTTAAGACCTTCTACTTTATTCCTTGTAGGTACATAATCACTTGAGCATCGCCTATAGACGCCTACGCGCCTCTGGAGAGAACAGTCGTTTCGGAGGCAAATACGTTCACAGTAACACCGCCTGTACACAGATGAACGCCGACCTCACGAACGGACACAAAACAAAGCTCCCCACAGCTATCGTATCATCAAGGACAATTACTGGCACTACCCGCCTCGAAATGCAGCCACTATATAACAAATAATATTTATGAATATAATTGATGAATCCAATCTGTCACTAAAGTATATAACGTCATAATTACATGAAGGCTGGCGTCATAATCACATATGTAATGAATGACGTAGCTAAGTCCGACAGGAAACTTTGAATAGCCCATCAGTTGTACGAATTGTATGTCTTTACTATTTAATAATAAACAGTATGTTAAATATTTTGAAAATAATTTGACTGGGCGCTGTTGGTGCCATAGTTTCAAAATTTTCAACAGCTCGCCTGTATAGTTGCCTTAAAAATGGGATTCTGGAAATGCAGGGTATAAAGTATAAAGTAAGTTTTAATATAGGCCTTGTTCAGCAGAATGCTTAATATAGGCCTTGTTCAGCAGAATGCTTAATATAGGCCTTGTTCAGCAGAATGCTTAATATAGGCCTTGTTCAGCAGAATGCTTAATATAGGCCTTGTTCAGCAGAATGCTTAATATAGGCCTTGTTCAGCAGAATGCTTAATATAGGCCTTGTTCAGCAGAATGCTTAATATAGGCCTTGTTCAGCAGCATGCTTAATATAGGCCTTGTTCAGCAGAATGCTTAATATAGGCCTTGTTCAGCAGAATGCTTCATATAGGCCTTGTTCAGCAGAATGCTTAATATAGGCCTTGATCAGCAGAATGCTTAATATAGGCCTTGTTCAGCAGAATGCTTAATATAGGCCTTGTTCAGCAGAATGCTTAATATAGGCCTTGTTCAGCAGAATGCTTAATAGGATTAAACTGTAAATTCACTAAAGACATACAATTGATGAATCCAGTTTATCAGCCAATCATTTCACGTCATAGACAACTACGTCGCATGTAGTGTAGGCCATCGTAATCAATTACGTCATGAATGATACGATTTAGTTCTTTATAAAGACCGGTGTCGATCGATCCCTGCACTCCATGAATCTCAATTTTCAGAAAACTATACAGGTAAGCTGTTGGATATTTTGAAACTAATTCGACTTGGTGCTGTTGTTGCCTATTCAACGTAATGTTTATTAAATAGGAACGCCATATAATTCGTACAACTTTACGGACCATTAAGCGTTTATGACGGTATATTCACGTCATTCATGACGGAATTGATTATCAAGTCATCCTACACGACGTCCTATGATTGATCGATAAACTGGAGTCCTCTATTCCTTAAGCTCATGCGTCTTTTCTATAACTTCTTTGTATGACGCTGAAAGTCTTTAGTATTCTTTCTCAATTTCATCAGAAAATTCAGGATTCATATTGTGTATGACTTTGAACTAATATGACACGTGAAACATAAGCATCAGTCACGTGTGTCAAAAATGACAAGCGTACTTCTAGTGTTAGGATTTTGCAATGAGTCTGAAACCAAGACGTTGGAATTATATAGGCTATAGGATATGGGAATTTTTGTGATTATTCGTTTACACCTAAATTCAGCATAAGAAATTCAGTTCAGTAGTAATGGGGTTGGGGGGTGGGGGTTCTGTTAGTTATTGTTCTTTTCGTTGGAATGTGGTTTTAACCGATCAAAACGTTCCATTTCAGTAGGCTATTGTTTGGAGAACAATGACGAACAGCCACGCGCAAATTTGTGTGTGTCTGTTCGTTATTGTTCTCTAAACAATGGCGAACAGCCGCGCACAAATTCTAGAATGCTGTCGAATCGTGTGAATGAATAAATAAGTTTGCGCAATCTGTAAATGTTAACCCGTAAAAGTTGTGTATTTTACGTTTTACCGTAGCGGCGGCGCGCCCCCCGTCCTTGGCCCCTCCGTGGTAGTGTGGTATGTAAGGTAAAAATAATAGATTTAAAGAGGATGTTTGATAATGTAAAAAAATAGAGTTTAAGAGGTGGTCTGATAAGGGAGGTCGTAGGATGAGGAGGAGGGCGTATGAGGATGAGGAGGGGGTGAGGAATTACGCCAATGCTCGATATTAATGTATATTTTGAAAATAATTTGACTGTTTCGTTGCTTACGTTAATTTATTAGTAAACTGTTTTGTTGAATATTTTGAAAACGTTTTGACTGTTGGCTTAACCGTCACTATGTGCAAATTGTTTTTAAAATACTTAATATTTCATTTGCAATAATGTCAGTCGTTTTAGATTGTGTGGTTGCACGATGATTAAAAATGTAGTCATTATGTTTCTGACGGTGGCACGCGTTTATGGAATTGTATGTCGAGCGTACGTACGTATGATAAAAAGATTATTTGTTGCGTATGATTTATCCATACGACCTGAATAGCCGTGGGATCGGTCCTTAATCGTGATACAAACATGCCACATGTTAAGGAATAATGAAAGAATGTTAAAGCACCATGATTAATCTTTAATCGAGATACAAACATGTCACGTGTTAAGGAATGCTATAAGAATGTACCACCCGTCTTGTTCTAAGCAGGGGATATTACAATGTCCTCGCCGAGAGTTTTAAAAAAATCGATAATAAAGCGTGCACCCTCTCACCTGCTATTGTTGTTTACCGACGCGTAAAGATTTGGCAATTAAGAGCAACATTACAAGCGTAGTAGCATAATCATAGATGTTCGTTTACTACAAATATAAATATCTCCTTTTGGCGACAGAGCAGTGATACGTTATAACCATGTTTTTACTATATAATTCAGTCCTGCCCTAAGCGACCACCTCGTGTTGCGCCATTACATGGGCTCTAGAGACTTTCTTAACCCTTTTAACCCTCGAATTTCTTCAAGAAAATGTTCATTTTCTTCATATTCATATTTGTAGTACAAGAGAAGACTATTTTTGAAAATTTATCATTGGAATGACTGGCACTGCAG
Organism: Chaetoderma sp. LZ-2023a; assembly: GCA_034401795.1. Classification (NCBI taxonomy): domain Eukaryota; kingdom Metazoa; phylum Mollusca; class Caudofoveata; order Chaetodermatida; family Chaetodermatidae; genus Chaetoderma; species Chaetoderma sp. LZ-2023a. The sequence goes on from CM067365.1 coordinate 9,507,654, forward strand.
GCTATCCATTTGTCTAGACATTGCGCCAGCAAATACCCCCCCCCCCCCCACCAACCACCACCACCATCATCATCACCAACACCCAGCACCACCACCAGCACCACCACCACCACCAGCACCACCAGCACCACCACCACCACCACCACCACCACTACGACCTACACCCAACACCATGCATTAACCCCACCACCAACACCCACGCACCCGCCAACCCATAGCGAATTTCTTCATACTCATACTTGCATCCTTAGAGAAGGCTATTTTGGAAAATTTATCATCGGAATTACTGACTCTGACAACTATCCATTTGGCTAGACATTGTGGTCGGAATGTGTGAGAGCGTGGTGTTTGAAAAAATATTGCATATAGGTTAGAGAGGGTATGTCAATGAGGATTTAATAAAGGTCTCGCTCGTATGCACATGTGCTATTATGCGTGACTGCTAGTTATATGTTGTACCCTTGTGCGTGCATGCATGCCCCGGTGTGCGCCCTTGTGTGCATGCATGTGCCAGAAGACTATTTTTGAAAATTTATCATTGGAATGACTGGCTCTGCTGGTTATCCATTTGTCTAGACATTGCGACAGCAAACACCACCCACCAACCACCCACCACCGCCACCCCCATCATCACCAACACGCACCACCATCACGACGAGCATCAACACCACCACCTTCAACATCACTGCCACTAGCACCACCACTGCCAGTACCGAGATCCACAACAATCACTAGGCACCACCACCACCACTGCATGTTGTGGATTGTGACCGCTTGTTGTGGATTGTGGTTGCATGTTGAGGATTTGCGGTCGCATGTTGTAGATTTGCGGGCGCATGTTGTGGATTTGCGGGCATATGTTGTGGATTTGTGGGCGCATGTTGTGGATGGCAACTAGTATATGTACATGCCTGAACACACATACACGCCAAAATGTATGCGTACATGTGCGGGTGCATGCGGTGCGCATGATGCGGATTGCGGGCGCATGATGTGGATTGCATGCACATGTTGCAGATTTCGGGCACATGTTGCGGATTTGCGGGTGCATGTTGTGGATGGCAACAAGTGCATGTACATGCCTGAACACACATACATGCCAAAATGTATGCGTACATGTGCGGACGCATGCAGTGTGCATGATGCGGGCACATGATGTGGATTGCGTGCACATGTTGCGGATTGCGGGCACATGTTGCGGATGTGCGGGCACATGTTGCAGATGTGCGGGCGCATGTTGCGGATGGCAACAAGTGCATGTACATTCCTGAACACACATACATGCCAAAATGCATGCGTACATGTGCGGATGCATGCGGTCTGCATGTTGTGGATTTGCGGGAGTATGTTGCAGATTGCGGGCGCATGATGAGGATTGTTGGTGCATGTTGCGGATTTGCGGCTGCATATTGTGGATTTGCGGCCGCAGTACATATAATCCTATAAATGGTACAAATTCAATCCCTTTTCTCATTCCAGTTTAAACATCGCAAAGTGGTTGGACGTGTAACTGCAGAGTAGTTAGGCAGTCAGATTTCTTTGAAGAACCTTGTAACTTGAATACTTGCTAGATTTATCCTATAATCAATATGCTGAGACATAAATGTTTTGAATGTGGTTCAACTTTTAATAGGTCAAATGACCTGAAGCAGCATAAGATCTGATTCCATAACGATGAAGATAGCGAAAATCTAGACAGTGAAGATGAAGAAATGACAGAGATGAAGAGTGAAAATGATGATGAGCCAGCGGAGTCAGAGAGTGAAGACAGTGATGACTCAGCGGAGTCTGAGAGTGAAGATGAAGGTGAAGATGAAAAAGAAGCCATTGGCAATGAGGAACTATTTACCATATTCCAAAGTATTAAGCAGGTCTTAGACGCTGAACAATCAGGTTTAGAAGGTGAGGATGGTGAGGTGGACACAGACCCAAATGGTGTAGGCAATGTGTCTATTTCCGTATATGCTGATGCTTTAGTTACAAAGTGTATAGACATAATGTTCCAGTCGAGAAGATTACAGAACTCTACACTCATTAAGATAATTCGTCGGGAAATTAAAGATTTTATCGACGAAGGGTACGCATACGATGACGCAGTCTTCTCAGCTTTTCGAAAAAGAGAGTTTCTGATCAAGAAGTACTTAAGGAACCATCTAGATGCTGAGGATAATGATGATGATTCTGTCGGTGATAGATCTGATCCATAAGGATTCAGTCATCGATAAAATGGATCTCCAGAACATTGACTATTTGGTTATGCTACAGCAACTATATCTTTTATCATATGTAATATTTACTTCAATGTAAAAATATGGATACAAAAAAAACATTGGTTCTTTATGTGCGTGTTGATTTGATGATTGTAGCTGCCCAGCCAGGCCCCCCACGCCCCCCCCCCCCCACATCCCTCAATGTACAAATCAGAGTGCTGATGATGTTGGTGGTGGCGGTGGTGGGGTTGGCGGTTGGTGAAAATAGGTGTTGTGGTGGATGATGGGGTTGGTGGTGGGTGTTGGTGCTTAGTGGGTGGTGGTGCTGGTGGTGATAGAGGGATGGTGCTGGTGGTGATGGTGGGGGTGATGGTAGTAGGTGGTTGCGGTCACAATGTCTAGACAATGGTTAGCCAACTATATTATTTTTGTTGTCAGGGTCTCATTGACTAGGTACTCATAATGCATTCATACTGTGTGTACCCGGACATGGTAATTTTCCCTAGTTTTATTACCTTTAACTGGCTGACTGGCGATGTGTTACAGACATTCCAGTGATCTACATCCTATTAAAATATTTTGGAAACGGTTTGAGCAAAAGGTGATGCAGACAGTCAAATTATTTTCAAAATATTGACTAAATAGCTTGGAAATGATTTGATAGAAAGTTGTTGCTAACAAAACAGTCAAATTATTTTCAAAATATTCGTACAATGCGCATTGCCGGCCTTGGAAACAAGTATGCTAGTATACCTCATCCCTCATGCCAGGCAGCACCGTGCTAGCATACCTCATCGATCCTCCTCCTCACTCGTTCGACCTCAATTATTCGACCACCTCTACAGTCATTCCAGGGATATTATTTTCTGATTTTTTCAAACCTAAATCATTGCGCATTGGTAGTTTAAACGAATAGTTTTGATGCTAATTTGCCATAGGAAGCTACAATTCGCACTAGTGCCTTCATAGGCACAAACTCTTAAAAAAAGTGCTGTTCAATGCGACAATTTGACATAGGAAGCCACAATTCCACTTAATTTCAAAATACTTTTTTACTACAACCACGAGGGAGTGCATGGACCACCTAACTAATACGTTAAACGATACAAGTGTGCTCGTTATTATTGGTCAACGATGACGATGGTGGACATTGTTCCCACCATTTTTATAACAATTTTTAATATTTAATAATTAAATGACTGTCGCTTTAACGACCACTCGTTAAATACGAGATGCATGATTATTATCTATATAATATTATACATACAACATCGCTTGGTTTACCTATATATTACCCACATAGAGATGTACTTTGCTCTGGGTTTTTTGAAAATTAAATGAAATGACTGGTAGGAAGCCACTTAGTTTCATGTTTGAGGGTTTTAGATGAAGGTTAATGTGTTTGCATACAAATTGAAGGATTAAAAGCGAATCATAGATGCATTATGCACAATAACGAGGTGGTCAGAGAAAACATTTCCCTGGATACTTTTTTAACACACACAGATTTTATGCGCACAGATTTTATGCGCGTTAACCATTTAACAAACTGATCCATCGCGTCTAGCCCGTGAACATATCCAATATTTTCGCCAGCATGTATGTGTCATTATATGGAGGCCAGTACGTGACATTTTTTGATAGGTCGATGGTCATCTCACATGATATTCCGTATATTTTTTTTGTAGTAGAGCGATGTAGTATAAATATAAATGTTAATATACATTCAGCTAAAATGTCCAGCAGTACAAACTTTGACGGATCAGACACTGGGTATGTGTGATGTCGTTGGTGTTCCATCGACATCCGCGACACCATATGCCAACGGTCGAAACATGAGAGGGTCTGTAGGCGTATGATCAAGAAAACAGAACCTAAAGAGATGGTGTACAGGTACAAGGAGTGCTATTGTCTATTACCAATCAAACAGTATCTGCATGGGTGTCCTGTAATCGGTGATACTCCGACTGATATACAAAAAAGCAAACATGATGCAGTTTGTTACCAAACTGACAACCACGCCTGTGCGGATCTGTGAAGACTGAGACCTATCTCAAAACACGCTTCAGGGCCCACAAATCATTCGAAAGAGAACTCTTTATCTGTTCAAAAAATAAAATAATGTAATAAAGTTTTTACACACAACAACCCTCTTCACACATGCATACACAAGCATACATTCTGATCCATCAAAAGTGGTCGATGGAATATCGATAGCGAACTAGACAGATGCGCTCCGCTTAAGCGCAGAGACCAGCGCCAGGCGGAGGCCGGCCGCCATAGCATTCTTCCTCAGCCTCATACTCCCTCCTCCTCATACGACCTCCCTTATCAGACCACCTCTTAAACTCTATTTTTTACATCCTATTATCAGTCCTCCTCTTAAACTCTATTATTTTTACCCTACATACCATGGTACCACGGAGGGGGAAACAGTCAAATTATTTTCAAAATATATATCAATGTCGGGCATTGACATAATTTCTCACCCCTCCTCAACCTCATACTCCCTCCTACTCATCCTACGACCTCCCTTATCAGACCACCTCTTAAACTCTTTTTTTTTACATTACTCTCTTATTAATTTTACCTTACAACGGTAGATAACCACGGAGGGGGGTGCGCCGCCGCTATGGTAAAACGTAAAATACACAACTTTTAAGGGTTAACACAGAATACACAAACTTATTTATTCATTCACACCATTCGACAGCATTCTAGAATTTATGCGCAGCTGTTCGCCATTGTTTAGAGAACAATAACGAACAGATACACACAAATTTGTGCGTGGCTGTTCGTCATTGTTCTCCAAACAATAGCCTACTGAAATGGAGCGTTTTGATTGGTTAAAACCACATTCCAACGAAAAGAACAATAACGAACAGCAACCCCCACCCCCACCCCACTACTACTCAGTTCTGAGGTTATTTTTTAGTTATCCTTAGTAGAAGAGCGATGGGATGGGCGGCTCTTCTTATTGGTCCAGGGCTTATGCCGTCATCATTGACGCCATCAATATTTGAATTAGGCCACGCCCATGTTTTCCGCCAACAAATACTCCAATTAGATTGGTCGGGAGAGAACAATAGAAAAGCCTCTCGACCAATCAGATTCGAGTATTCTTTGGCAGGGGTTGGGGGTGGTGGTGAAGTGGACATGGCATAATTCAAATATTAATGACGCTACTGCTGACATCATAAGCTGGTGACCAAACAGAACAGTGCCCATCCTGTCGGTCTTCTACAATCACCACATAGTAGTCATGCTAGTTCTAACATTTCTTTGTCATACAAGTTTATTAAAATGCCTCTAAATTGTGTTTTCACAACGTTTCTCAACATTTCATTTTTATGCATTATGTATTACTTTATATATTATTTCCGGAATTTAGTCATTAACCATTTAATGTCTAAATCTGGTCAAGAAAATCAAATATTTTCTTATTGAAAGTCCATTTGCGGGCTAAAAGAAGACTATATTTTTTAAATTTACCACTGAAATCACTGGCTCGGTTACCGAGCCAGTCATTACAGTTGTAAAATTTCAAAATAGTCTTCTCTTGGCCTGAAAATAGACATTCCTCAAGACCAATGCACAGGCCGGTTTTGGCGCGCTTCATCAAGAAAGGCTTAAATGCATTCGAAATGAGAATTATGTGGTCCTCAAATTAGATGGAACACATGTATTATAATATTTTTATTATTATAACAAATGGTTCTTGAGCAATGACCCTATGGAACTTTCATGCCAAAGATTTGACATGAACATCATATTTTGTTCACCTACCATGTCTACTATATACCACTGTTGTATTCAACCCATATTTCTCAGACAATGAATCCTCTCCCTGTGCATGGGATGTAATTGATGAATTCAGTTCCTCAGTCAATCATATGACGTCACATGCAGGCTGATGTCATAATCAATTACATCATGAATGACATGATTTAGTCCATCATAAACGCTTAATAATCCGTCCAGTTGTATACATTGCATGGCTTTCCTATTTAATAAACATTCGGTTGAATATTTTGAAACTAATTTGACTGGGTGCTGTTGCTGCCACAGTCAGCATCAGCACACAGTCAAGTTAGTTTCAAAATATTCAACACCTTAACTGTATAGTCTTCTGGAAATTGAGATTCAGAGGGTGTAGGGATCGATTGATCCCAACACTGGCAAGGTGTGTGTGGAGCTTAGCTAGAGATGGGCGAAGCATAGCTAAAAATGGATTAATCCGCTGAAGCATTGTCTCAAATATTGTGTTATGTTCGTATGTGGTCGGTTACTATCATAGTAAATACTTTGTTTAAAAATTGTGAGATTATTCTGTTGTTTCGATGTGTAGCTTATTATATAAATCTGAAGCAGATATGTAATTCTGTTGTTTATTTTCTGTAAATTGTTGGTACCAATACTTGTGGTAGTCCATCTAAATATAAATTATAAAGGTTTTTGTGGCATTTTTCCTTATGTTCTAAAATATATTTTGTCACAAAAGTCACAAAAATAGGGCTGTATTGTCAAAACATTAAAAAAATTAGCCTTTGATGGAAAGCATAGCATGCCCCATGTTAAAATGATTATGATAACGCGCAAACCAAATTTCCAATATTACCTGAAGTATGTTTTATGACTGAAATAAACACGATTTTATTATCCTCATTATCCTCATCCGTAAGTGGAGGACCCTGCAATCATAAAGATTTCCCACGCCGAAGAATGACTGGTGAATGATTATAGTTATTGGATAAAACATTATAATTACTACCCCTACACCCTAAATGTGTTTATTATTCTTTATATGTGGATTTAATAATGTTACCATCAGGTCCTTTAAGACAATGGATCTTTCCACTTTATGCATCCATCATATGGCGTCATAATCAACTACACCACATGTAGAATGATATCATTGTCAATGATGTCATTATGATGTCATGAGTGACATAGATAAGTACGTCACGAATGCATAATTGAAGACAGACTATGCATTGTTGTACAGATTGTATGCCTTTAATATTGAATACATATTCCGTTGAATATTTTGAAACTAATTTGACTGGGCGCTGTTGGTGCCATAGGCAGCAACAGCTCTCAATCATATTAGTTACAAAATATTCAACAGCATACCTGTATAGTTTTAAAGACATTGATAGTCGGTGATCGATCGACCCCACCCAATATGAGCGAGGTGTGGGTGTGTATTAGCTAGAGGTGGGCGTGGCATAGCTAAAAATAGAAAGGTTTATTGCTTCCGAGATATACGCTAAATAGTTTTGGAAATACTGTATATTTTGTTGTAATATAACAGTCTGTGTCTTCACTGCATCGTAGTTTTATGCATGTAAATATGTGCCATCTGTCAAGAATCACCGCTGGTCCCATAGCCTATTCTCAGAATTAGCAAGATTCAAAATTATTTATTCAATAATTCCATATAAACAATATTCATGAACCATAACAGGCTGTCCGCCAAAGGCATTGCCTTGTGTTATGGGGGACACCTTACACACATATACACAGGTATTATGTATAAATAAATTAGACAAGACAGAAAAAGGAAATATGTAAATTCGCAGACCAAGTGAAGACCACATCCACCCCAACGCCCAGAGAGTTCACCATTGGATTGACAGGCTCAGTGGAAAATCTCCAGAAGTGGACCTCTCTCAAACTGTATGATCCTATCAATTTCTGAAACTGTGGATATCTCAGAAACTGCTCTGGAGATAGTCTTCTTCTTCTTCTTCTTTTCGATCGCTGGTATCACACATGGAGAGCCGTTCTCAAGATGAAATCTGTGGTTTTCTGCAGTTCTTCCACAGGCCCATACAGCTTTTCAAGAAAAGAGGTTGACAAGGACCAGATCTCTTCTCTCAGCAGCTGATACGTACGGCAACATTGAAGTATGTGCTCTGTGGTCTGTTCTGCTTCTCCACAAGGACAAGTGGGCGATGTTGTAAGGTGGAACCACCTGTACATGTGTTGGTTTAGTCTGTTATGTCCAGTTCTGAGACGAAAAATGGTCACTTGCTCTGGCCTCGAGAGATGATGGTAGGCATCGTCTGATTGAAGTGCTCTATAGAGTGACTTGATGATAGTCTTCATCTCTGTATGTGTAACCATGTTTTCTGTCTGATTCTCTTCTGCACCCACCTTTGCCAGCTTGTCTGCTTCCTCATTTCCTTGGACTCCACAGTGTGAGGGGATCCACTGCAATGCTATCCGAAAGCATTTGACGGTTTGTAGTGCTTCTTCAAGTTGTAGCAGCTTACCTTTGGTGATAGCCTCAAGGACGGAGCGGGCATCAGATAAAAAGACAATCTGTGAAATAGGGTCTGCTGTTCTGCTGATGGTATTAGCTGCATGGACCAGTGCTTCGACTTCGGCTCTGTAATTTGTGCGGTGTTTGCCTGTCGGTATTGCAGCTGACTCATGTTGTCCGTTTGGATACTGTATGTGCAGTCTGGAATTTCCGCTCCTAACTGCATTTTTGGCTGATCCATCTGTGTAGATCCTTATCCATGTCTCCTGAGGGTATATTTCTTCCAGCATGGCTAGGGTCAGGGCCTTCTTGCTCACATCACTGTTTTCATCTTTGGTTGTGAGATGAGGTACTGTGGTGCAAACAGCTATGCTCTCTAGTTTGTTTTCCCAGGGTGGAGGATCAAGGGTGTGGTTTGGGGCTTCTATTTATGCTAGCAACATTTCTTGACGTTTCCTTTGAAGTGCTTTTGTCTCTTTCACAAAACCTGATCTTTTAAGTCTTCCTGATGACAGCTGTGCTTGCCTGATCTTCATCGGGTGGTTGTTGAACGATTTGAACTTTGCAGCTTGGATCAGTGCTTTGCATTCCCTTCTTTTACTAAGTGGGGGATGCCTGCTATCTGCTCCATTTTTTCTATTGGTGTTGATCTCATTCCACCAGTGATGATGCGCAGTGCCTGGTTTTGTACTCTGTCGAGGTTCTGTTGATGAGATTTAGCTGCTGTCATCCATGAGCTGGAGCCATACTCATGGTGTGGTCGTACGGCACCTAGGTAGATGGTCTTGAGGATCCTTTCATTGGCACCCCACTTTGTTCCTGCCAGCTTCCTCATGATGTTTAGCTTTCTTCTGGCCTTTGCCTCTGCATTCTGGATGCGCTCCTTCCATGTTTATCTTCTGTCATAGGTGACTCCCAGGATGTCTGCTGGTCCTCGTACTCGAGTGGAGTACCGCCCAGTGTCAGATTCCCAACATTGGTTTTGGTGGACAGTGAGAATAACATGGCTGATGACTTTTCTTTGTTGATGGTAATACACCAGCGATTGGCCCAAGCTGTAATTCTGTCCAAGGCGAGCTGCATTCTGTATGTGGCAGTCGTTGTGTACGCCTCGGTGCAACCAGAGTACGAGATCATCTGCATAGAGGGCTGCTTGGATCCCATTGGGCAGCTCTGCTACAATGTCATCAATGAAGAGTATGAACAGAGTTGGTGATAATACTACGCCTTGTGGCACCCCTTGTCTCAGCAATACATTCTGTCCAGATTGTCCATCCACCAGCACCCTAACTCTGCGATTGTGTAGGTATGACTTGGTCCATCGGAACATGTTGCCACCGATGCCTGTGCACTGGAGCTTCACGAGGAGACCATCCTTCCACACCTTGTCAAATGCCTCTGCAGATCGATAAAGGCAGCTAGCATAACCTTATTGGCTTGAAAAGTGTCCTCTATGACCTGTGCAAGATGTGTTGTTTGATCTTCTGTGCTCTTGTATCTTCTGAAGCCGACCTGCTCTGAAGCTATAATGTTCTCCGACCCCCAGGTACCACTGCAACCGCTGGTTGATGATGCGCTCCATGGTCTTGCATATGCAGCTTGTAAGACTGATAGGATGGTAGCTCAGCACTTTCGTCTTGTTCTTCCCTTTTTTCAGAATATGAGTCATTCTGGCTTCCTTCCAGCACTGAGGAACCTCTCCATTGGTCCAACTGAGATTAAAGATGTCTAGCAACTTGCGGAGAGATGCATTACCAAGGTGTTGTTGGATCATTTCATTCGTAATGGCATCTGGCCAGGGAGATTTTTTCTACTTCATTTGGCGGATAGACTTCTTCAGTTCTGCTAAACTAATGTCAACTTTCATTGCATCGTGAGTGTTGGTGTCTGTTCTTTCCTTTTGCTCTTTTCTAACCTCTTTTTGACGCATTCGTGGTATAGAAATGTTGCTTTCTTTTGCATATGCCTTCGCAAAGGCATCTGCAGCCATCTTTCCTGACAGTGTTTGTCCATCTTCTTCAAGAGTAATCTTCTCTCCCCCGACACCCTCATCATTCAGTGCTTTAGTCAGTCTCCATAGCTTTGTGGTGTCTCTCTCTAACTTAAACATTGCCGTCTTTTCCCTCCAGCTTCTTCTTTTGGCCTTCAGCTTGGTCTTTAGATACCTGGCTTTAGCTTGTTGTAGTGTGAAGTGGTTTTCATGACAGGGATTACCCTCTGCATCTTCTCTTGCCTTGTCTAGTTTATCATGTGCTGCTTGCAGTTCTGTTGTCCAGTAGGGGCGGTAGTTTTTCCTGAACCCTCAAGGAATCGCTTCGTTGGCAGCCTTGAGGATACTTGAATTAAATTCCTTGACCGCACTGTTGATGTTTCTCCCTTCTACTGCTATATTTTGGGTAAGCTCATTGGAACGAATGCCGAACAGTCTCCAATTTGCCTTTTTGTAGTTCCACCTTGGATGTTGAGGTCGACTTGTCGAAATACTTCCAGAAAGAGAGAGGAGGACTGGGCGGTGGTCGCTTCCTCCTAACTGCGATCCGACCACTCTACTGAGGTTTCTGTGAATGTCTTCTGTACAAAATGCCAAGTCCGTCGTTGTTGTCGAGTGCCACTGGCGCGAGTAGAAGGTAGGCTGATCTGTGGGATCATTGCCAAGTAAAAGGTGCTTTTCAACTTGCCATGCTTCAATGTCTTCTCCTCGTTTATCAAGTGTTCTGTATCCCCAGCTCTGAGACTGGCTATTGAAGTCTGCCGCAATGAGGAAGTGGCAGTTCGGGACCTGGATTGTGTCAAGTGAGCGATTCTTGTCACTAGGGCAGTACTAATTGACAATGTCAATCACAGAGTTGCTGGGTGTTACCTTGATCTTGATATATTCTGCCTCTTCCATAAAGGTTTTGATCTGGCTGGCGTTCATGCTGTTTCGTACCAAGGTGATCACCCCGCCTTTCTTTCTTCCTCTTCGATCACACCGGGAAATCTGGTAACCTCTGATCTTAAATGGTTTTCCTTCTTGCAGGGGTGTCTCTTGGATGCAGCAGATATCAATGTTGTTTTCGTACAGGAGCTGTTCGAGCTCTGATTTCCTGTTGGTAACCCCTTCTGCGTTCCAGTGCATGATGTTGATATTGGGGTTCTCTTTGGGTTTGGTCTTCTCTTTCGGTTGGCCAGTAGCTCTCCATCCTCGTCCCCTGGCTCAACAAGACGAGTTGATGGGACCTCCAGTAGCTGAGGGTGGGCTCCTTCGAGGCGTGGAGCCCGGCGCTGCACCTGCCTGGCGGATCCTCACAGGGCGAGCACCATTTCGGTTGATTCGATCTCCAAGTGTCATTCATTTGCGTTGTGCATAATGCTCTGGTTATCCCCTCCAAATGTCTGGATTGACACTCAGAGGGTTACACCCCTGCGCCACGTTGAGGCCGAGCATATAGTCTTAAACAGTGGCTCTGGAAATTGTGAGTTGAGAGAGTGTGAATGGGTCGATCGCTCCCATCACGGACTAAGCATGGGCAGGGCTTAAATAGAGATGGGCAGTGCATAGCTATCTGGATTCCTTCATTGGACCTTTTCTATATCTAAGGGCTGACCTGTTACAATCAGGCCTTACATGTCGCTAGGCCTTAGATTGTCTACCATGGATGCCTTTAAAGCCGCTTCTTTGTTAAATAAGCGGAGCTTCCTCGCCACATTGGTATAAGAAACAACAGCGTTTCTTGTCTTAACATATTATTCTAACATCGCTGTCACTCAGCCGTAAAATGTTTGCTCATTTCTATAATAAGTCTGAATATCACTATTAATATAGCTGATGGTTCGCCTCAGGGAGTAGACTCCATAGCATGGAAGATGGCAGCTTTGGTCATGAGGTATCTAAGCTAGGAGACATCAAGCGAGTGATTGATATAATATAAGTACAGTATCATCTGCTCTAGGCGGCCACCTTATGGAACCAAATCGATCTTTCATTATACACAGGTGGTTGGTTAAACACGAGTCCCTTGTTAAAGGATATTGATTTTGGAGCCACAAGAAGCGTAGTCTTACGACCACCTGTCTTAAAAACCATCTTCTGGCTCCATAAGGCAGTTGGTCACTCTGTCAGGATTGAATGCGTTCCATTAATGGAGGGCATTAACATAAATCAATCATCGACCCTGATATGATACGAAGCAAACACGCTTCATTTCCCTAGACTATTGCTATTACAAATTTCGCCAAAGCCGATCACAAATTTAGGTGACTACCTAAATATACCTATTTAGACTACCCCACCCGGGGCTTATATATTGCCATTAGTACAAAAATAACCATAGTTAAATTCCTAGCAATTAAAAACATAGCATAAACTAATATGGCAAGCTGTACTAGCATCGCATGCGATAAAGTCCCTAAGAGTATTTCAAGTAGACCAAAATTGCTGCACTTAGTCCTCTAATTCACCGGAAGCAACGTCTATCCGTAAGGAACGCGAGAAATTCTGGATCCATCAGCTACATAGCATGGACCCAATTGGAATTAATCACGCTGATTGGTGACAATCTCTACCTGGAAGTAGTACAATAAATACAATAATTAGATATCCATTCTTCTTGAGGTGATGCCATTGACAACCAGCCTCTGAACAAACGAACGCCATTTTCTGTTTTCGTTTTTGTATTTACTGGCACTTACTGATCAACAAATTTATCGGCATCTTCTTCAAAAAGCATCTTGTAACTATTAATAATGAAAGCTTGTACTTGTAGCAGACGAACTTTATCAATGCAATAGAAGTTACCTCCTGTGACAGCGCCATATGAGGAAATCAATGCAGAAAGAGGTATCGTTCTTTAACGTCCAATATGGCTTCTAAGTGGTGTCCAATACAGATTTTACTGTCCAATACTGGGGTTTGCATCGTCCAATATGGAACAATTATTGGATGGTCACATGGTACAATTGGAAGCGTTTCATTGGATAAACACGCAGGTGTATAATAAATACGGATATTTACACTATACTTTTCCGTAAGTACTGTAAGCCTTTATATGTACATTTTGTCTTTTCATTAAAACTCTCTGAATTTAATTTTCCAGAAAACTATACAGGTATGCTGTTGAATATTTTGAAACTAATTTGACAGGGCGCTGTTGTTGTCAAATTTGTTTCAAAATATTCAACATAATGTTTGTTAATTCGTAAAGACACAATTCGTACACTTTGATGGACGGTTAAGCATTTATGACGGACAAAATCATATCATTCATGAGGTAATTGATTATGATGTCAGCCTACGACTTACCTAGGTGATTATGATGCCATATGGCTGATTGATACACTGGGTTCACCCATTGTTTTAGATGTTACCTTGTCTTAATAATCCACCTACCGCTTTTTAACTTGAATGAAGGATACAACACCACTGTGTAATTTAGTATGTATGATTTGTGTATTCTGCGGCTGTAGTAATATAAATACTCTACAGCTGCAATCAGTCCTTTTTCGTTTTTTAACCACCATGTCTTGTCCTCGGCCAAAATATTTAGCTTCCTCAGGTCCATTCTTGATTTGCGTGTACCTGGTCCTGTTTTCTTGAAGTCACCTCGTATCATGCTGAACATATTTATGCAATGACGTCCTCTCCTGCCTTTACATTTACTGGCTCCCATTAGGGAGAATATTCCGGCTCCCCGAACTGGAGTGACACGTGGTCAACCTTTGCTGGGAGAGAGGGTGAGTGAGAGAGAAAGAGAGAGAGAGAGAGAGAGAGAGAGAGAGAGAGAGAGAGGGGGGGTTGAGTGAGTGAGGGAGAGATGGAGAGAGAGAGAGAGAGAGAGAGAGAGAGAGAGAGAGAGAGAGAGAGAGATAGAGAAAGAGGGAGAGAGGGAGAGAGAGGCTGGGAGAGAGAGGTAGGGATAGAGGGGTGGGAGGGGGATGAGCAAGCGTGCGTGCGTGCGTGCGTGCGTGCGTGCGTGCGTGCGTGCGTGCGCGCGCGCGTGCGCGCGCGAGAGAGAGAGAGAACAAGAACATTGCAGATTTCCTATATTCAATTTACTGAATTACTGCTTTTGTTATATAAAACACATCTGTGAAATCACTTCTTCAATTACCGTCAGTTCCATCACTAGATAATCGAACATGATCTGTCTGTGTCAAATAGATGTACTCTCTAACGATTCATCACGCTAATACCGCAATTACATGTCGACAACTATTAGGCTCAAATCATAATTAGGCAATCGGGTGTTTGAGCTGGAGCCAAATCCAACAAAACAACGACTGACATATACACATTGTATAGATTCGCAATTTATTTGTTAATGAAACATTGGTAAATCCATCAATCAGTCATTTGGCACATTTTCCGCACATTAAGCAGATGGCTCACGTCCAATGGCCAAATCTAAAAACGATCCTACTCAATTTCCGTCATTTGTATCTAGCCGTAGCGCGGTTATTGGCATGCTAACAATTAGTCAAATGGTTTTAAGCTGATTAAAGGATGGAACAGAGACAGAGTATTGAGGCAATGTGGACACTTGTAAGAGAAACTGTTCTGTACTTTGACAAAGCGTTTGTCTGCAATGCATTTAAGTAGCAACCGATATCTTCTAGTATCAGACATCAGTATTCCGCCAGACCATCAAATCAGATTTGGTACTTGTTCAAATATAGTTTCGAATACCATCCCATTGCATATTGGAGCTAAAGGTGGCTGGTGGTTCTGTAAGACTGGTGGCTCAATGAGTACTTTAGTTGACTTGGATTAAGCAACCGTTTGTCTTCAATGATCACGTGTTATTGTCCATGCATTGGCCATTATAGGTAGATTTGTTAGATGGTGAAAATAAATTCATTCCAATATTTCTATATGACAACAGCATTAGTCCTGATCAAAAGAAAACAAGTTGCAAACTTGTTAGTATGTTCTTCTGGCAGTTTTCCAGGTATATGTAGCCAGATCTAATATGGACAGGAAGCTGACGTATTATTCCCCAAAAGACTTTCCACAGAAGATGCTCGAAGAAAATCTTGTGTTTTGTTTCGGTTTGGGTATGCCATTAATCCAAAATGTGTATTACCATAGTCAAATGAAGCATGCTATTTTCATATCATACCAGGATTGTTAGTAGAGGTATGTTAACTAACTCCATTACTGGAATACTCTCAAACCTGCCCGAGAGATCAACTGCATTTTGAAGCCAAAAGATTGGTTCTTTAAAACATGTGTTCATAAGACTCGGCATCTTGTTGCGCCAAAATCAATATCCTAAAACACTGGCTTGTAATAGGCAAAACTCTGGGTATAATGACTGATTGATTTGGTAACCGAAACAAAACACACTATTTTCTCCTAGCAACCGCTGTCGAAAATCTTGGTGCAGTCTTACGTCAGCTTGCTTTCCTGTCCATATTAGATCTGGCTGCATATACCTGGAACAGGAATAGATAGCACAGATACACTGATCCAGGTAAGATGACTACTCTCTTTGCCAGAGGTGACCCTTGTTTGCATGATAAAGCCAGCAATTTATAGGTTGGTGATGTAACCATGATTTTGTTGATCATTTTATAATAATTTCTCCTTAGATTATTTATAAATAACATTCTGGTCAATAGTTTTTGGCATATCTTTGCCTATGGGTGTGCATATGAGATCAGTGGTGAACGGGTTGTTTAATGGCTTTTAGTATGTGGATCTTAGACACTAACAATTAGACACAATAAATACCACATATACTGGACCAAACTAGATGCCTTGTAAAGTTCCCTGGGATGAAAATTTGTTATCGCCATGAGGGATATTAGGGTGGTTGGCCGTAGGCCATTAGAAGAATACTTTCATGGGAGTCATTGATATCCTATTTGAATTGTGACTTATTTATGAGTGATAATGTTTGTGATTTTACTGGTTAATTGGAGCCACGTATTTTGGATTCGGATTGAGGCTAATGAGCGTGCCACCCTCACCCCCACCCCCTTTTAGGAGTGAGGATTGAGAATACTTATCACAATCGTTTGTATCATCACTCAAAATCAATCACCCATTGATGGATTGCCGTCCTTATGTGATGAAATAAACTATCACACTCATTTTATTGGATTATCACACGCCTGTATGTGATGAGATTTGTCAACCTCGTATATGTCGGAGTACCACCCGTATGTGATGAGATGAACTATCACACATTAATGTGTAATCACGCGCGCAAATGCGCGCGTCGCTACTACAAATCGTAGGAGTGTTCTGAATATTAGTGTCAATGATTTGAGTCGTGAATTCGCGAATTACCTATTTTATGGATTAGCTGTTGCGTGCTTTGCCGATTTTCGTGTTTCTTTATTCCACGGAGAATACGTAATCGAACATAAGCTGTATGTATTAATGGAATTCATATGTACATCACAAAATTTCACCCAATACACTACAGCAAATATAATTCATTGTTTAACTGCTTACTTACTTTTTGATTGCCTATAGTCATCACTAAATTATCGTTATATCACTATTATTGTTGCATTCTCTTATCATCGTTATTATCATTAATCTTTTCATCCTCTTATTATCGTCATTGGCATTAGTCATTTCATTACATTTCTATTTATTTTCACTCTCATTTACATCCATAATTATTCAATAACTCTTACGGTATATATTAGAGCTAACATTTCCTTGTTTCCTTCACTGAAGAGATAAGTTTGACATTGGGAGTATTTTGCGATTTTATCGTTGTGTGCTCGGGGTCAGACGATGGATGTTTAAGACCTTGTCAAGTGTGGCTAAAGGCACGGCTCCTAGTGAAATAGGTTCGGCACCTATTCAACTAGACATTGGCTATTTAAATGGTGTTGCATAACTGAGAGCTTTTGGGTTACATCTGCGTATGTGACAGGTGTGTGCATTTTACTGGGGTTTTGCACATGGTATTTTCTACTAGTTGCACATGCACTAATCTATGCATAACATCATTTGCATTCATTGGCCTCACTAGTTTACTAGTTAAATTGCAAGAAGAATCAACAATACAAATGCACGGAGTTAACATTAATAAAGACAATTACAGGCTATATAATTTGGTTACAGCTTAGACTGTTTGGCCAGCTCCTGGCTGGCGTAGGAATGAGCAATATCGTGAAATGTTGCTGGATCATCAAGAACTAATTGAGAAGGTCGGTTTTTAATATGAGCTGCCGAACGACGATATAATTCGACTTATATTTTATATTCTACCTTGATCCACACACCAGCCCAGGACTGGGGATATCACTTGATGACACCCCCCGCCCCCCATACAGAGATCTCGATGTTGTAGCCATAAATGTGAGTCTATTACTAACTTGTAAATATTAATCAAAGCTATAGGCATCAATAGCCTTCAGTTAAATTATTTCCAAAATAACCAACAGAGTAATTCTAATATCATAAAGAAATTTTCGGTCCTTGTCTGTGATAGTTGGTTGTTTAATAAATACATATAATATGTTTTTTTCAATGGATAAAGTATTTGAGTGACAGAATGGATTCCGAATCCAATCTATGACTCAAGTACTGACGTCATAGTCAATTACGTCACATAGCGGTTTAGGCCATAATCATCTTGAAGCTGGAGACGTCCGTCAAATGTGGGAATTGTATCTCTATGATGGATTTGCTATTTAAGAAATATTCTATTTAATATTTTGAAACTAATCTGACTGGGCGTTGTTGCCATAGACACAAAATCACAGTCAAATTAGTTGCAAAGTATAAAACAGCTTGCCTGTATAGTTACCTTGAAAATGGTAGTTTTGGAATTCAGGGTTCGATCGATACGCACACGCCCAAAAGCGTGGCGGGGCTTGGATATAGATGGGCGGGGCATGGCCGAGATCGGTTCCCTCTATTCTTCATAGAAACTGATGGCTAACCACGTGACGACTTGATTTTCTAACGAGAAACATTACATCAAAGCACTGTATTTTCCCCTAAAGTTTTCCTACAGAGTAATCGTTCTCCCTAAAGCTAGGATTCCATAAGCGCGGATGCGAATGTGGATGCGGATGTGATAAAAATCGAATATTATTAACTTGAATATATGTGATTCCATATGCGCGGAAGCGGACGCGGAACGACATGCCGATGCGGAAGTTATTTCTCAATCTCTACATGTAGCGATCCAGACGCTCGCCGCTCACACCCGCGTGAGGGAATCCATAAAATAACGTCAAAGGTAGAGGAGGGGTTTCCTGTACTTTAAGCACGCGCATTGTCGCAAGCACGTTTCCCTCTCGGTATCTCCAGCGAAATAAAAGAATAAACGCATATTATGCAAACAACGTGGGTATTCCGCACACCAAAACGCGCACGCCTACCCCATCCACATCCACGCTTATGGAATCCTAGCTTTATCCCATACGATCAGATAAAATACACGCACAATGTGACGTTTCACACCAGCATATAGTGATTATGCAATTTGAAACACATTACTCACTCTGTCAGTGAGAGGTCAATCTAATCCATGTTTCTTATTATTTCCTATGGAACCAAACA
>CM067365.1:9531644-9559144 GCA_034401795.1 Chaetoderma sp. LZ-2023a
TCAAATTGCATGCCATGAGGGGAGAGTTTTTGATGATTTACCACTGGAATGACTCTCGATCTGGATTACAGTGACAAATCTGCAAAAAAAATAATTTTCTCTTGGCCTGCAAATGGATATTCAATATCTAAATATTTTTTCTTCGCCAAATTTTAACAGTAAATGTTTAATATATTATGGCGACAATACCAGGTACTGTGTCTGTTTCATCTTTCCCTTATGTATTATAGCCTAAATTACTAGGCTGAACATTCGACATAGTGTTTAAATTTCCATGGTCATGCCTCGTGGGGTGTCGGGGCAAAAACTGTAATATCGTGGACGCATCTTACTAGGCACTGTATGCGTGGTAATTTTTAACAGTAAACCATGTATAATAATATTGTAGAGCGTGAGAAAGTAGACAAAACACGTACATAAATAATGAACGTGTGCTTTTCATTAGTAATTTGTTGTCCTCAATCCTTCACTGGGAAAAGATCCATGCATGCTATTATTTCGCACTATGGATTGACAACTGATGTTCTGAATTTCCAGTCAAAACGGCTGTCAATTACATTGTACCAGCTAGTTAGAGACAGAAGTTAGTAATACCTGCAATGTGTTCGGCCCAAGAATTGCACCCATATGGTTAGATAGATATCTATAAGTGTTGAGTTAAAGAAATGTTTACCATGAAGTAATTTAATTCGTTGTACACAATTTCATACCGAAAATCGGCTGAAATATTAGCCATTTCACAGTCTTCACTGCCCTATTGTCTGTATGCTCGGCCCTAGATTTTCACCCACATAGATTTGAGTTTGATTACACTAGCTATATTCCGATTTAAAATTTCTAGATGAAGTATTTCGTAGTATGCAAATCCATGCCGAAAACTGGTGAAAATTGTATCTGATTCATGTTTAACGGTGCCCTACTGTCTGTAATATATTCGGCCCTAGAATTTCAGACACATAACGTTATAAGCCTGGTTATATTGCCAATTCAGAAAAATTTCTACAGCGAAGTAATTTTGCAGTACGCAATTCCATACTGAAAATTGGCTAAAATTTTTAGCAGTTTTTAATACCACACTGTCTGCAATAGATCCGGCCCCAGAGCTTTACCCATATGGTTAGCTATGGTTATGAATGTGCTAATTTTAAGTGCTGTTTTCTACCATGAAGTAATTTTATAGTACACATTTCTGTATCGAAAATTACCTTAAATTTTGGCTGATTCAGGGTTTTCGGTGCCCTGATGTATGTACTAT
This sequence comes from Chaetoderma sp. LZ-2023a, assembly GCA_034401795.1. Lineage (NCBI taxonomy): Eukaryota > Metazoa > Mollusca > Caudofoveata > Chaetodermatida > Chaetodermatidae > Chaetoderma > Chaetoderma sp. LZ-2023a. Next base: position 9,532,900 of record CM067365.1, read on the forward strand.
ATTCGCTGCCAGAATTTAATCGCCAGAGACTTAGAGGGATTTGAATATGCTAGTTAGGACTATATTGCGAATTCAAAAAAGAATCTACTCCGAAGTAATTCCATGGTACGCAATTCCAACTGAAAACTGGCTAAAATTTTGTCAGATCCATGATTTTCAGTATACTATTGTCTGCAATAGTCTCTGTCTCAGAATTCCACCAATATGGTTAGATAGATATATGAATGCGTTACTAAAATCTCGAGTTTAAAAATATTCTACTATGAAGTAATCTCGCAATGCACAATTTACTTGCAGCCAACAGTTATCAGATGCCAATAATTTACTATTTTAAGTACCAATATCTGCATAATCTGTTTGCACACAACTTTCGAACATCTGGCCAGATAGAACTCTATAAAGTATTTTACGGAATATTGCACGATTCTACTCTCAAATAACTTGTACCATGAAGTAAGTTCGTAGTACACAGTTTACTATAAACATTCTGCTCAAATCTTGGCTGATTAACAGTTCCGCATGCCATACTCTCTATAATATGTTCGGTCCCTGAATTTTACCACATAGTTTCAAAGCAAGACTTGACAAAGAACGGACTCGATACCAATTTGTCTGGTGCGGTGAAAAGGTATAGCCTTCGCTAAAATTCAAATAGACTGCACTACAAATAGATTTTGTGTGAACTCACACCGGTCTATACTGTACCCAAAGTATTGCAAAGTAAATAGTGCACTACATATATATTGTGGGTGAATATTAGTGTTATTATGTGTCTGTATTATACAAACTAGATTGTGTGTGAAATCACACCGATCTGTACTGTACCAAATATATTCACATTATATATGTATATATTGCACTACAAATAGATGTGTGTAAAGTCACCACAGTATAAATTGTACTAATACTATTGTATTACAAGTCAATTGTGTGTGGAATCACAGCAGTCTTTATTTTACCACATACAATGTTACAGGTACATATTATCCCTATTAGGCAGTGGGTTGAACAGCACCATTCCATACGTTTGACCAGATTAAAGCCTACACTGACTTGCACTACATACACTAGGAAAAATTATGACTGTATATAATACACCTAAGATCTTTACTTTTCGGAATGGCTGTGAGCCATCTATTTAAAAAGCAATCTAACTAAAAAGTATAATTTAGCCTGAATTACTGTGAGCTGTAAACAATATGATAGCATATCATAGCTAGCTTTGTTCATAATTAAACAAATTCTACGAAATAATTCCGTAGTCCGCAATTCCATACCAAAAATGTGCTTAAATTTTGTCTGATCAGTGATTTTCAGTACATTATTCTCTGCAATATGTTCAATATGTTTCGGTTCAAAATTCATAGATATGGTCAGTATATGAATACGCTAATGAAGTATCAAGCTTAGAAATATCTACCATGAAGTAATTTCGTAGTACACAATTCCATGGCAAAAATTTGGACAAGTTTTGGCAGATCCACAGTTTTCAGTAGCCTACTATCTGTAGTTGGTTCGGCCCCAAAATGTTAGACAGATATATGAACAGGTTACTAAAATATTGATTAAAAAATTTCACCCTAAAATAATTTTATAATACGCAACTTAGTAGCTACCAAAAGTTGTCAGATGACAATAATTTATGTGCCGATATCTGTGGTCTCTGGTTTCAAACATCTAGCAATGCGGAATTTAATATGTATTATTATGTACTAGTGCTCTGCGAAATATTGAATGGTTCTACCATCAAATAATATCATAATTACCAAGTATGTCAATGCAGTTACTTATTTGCAATATGTCCCCATTGAAAGATAGTTGGTTCACATTAGCCACAATCGGATAGATGTCGATATATCCCGGCATATTGCTTGTAATAGGTTCGGCTCCAGAATTTTACCCATGTGTTTAGATAGATATATCTGAATGCACTAACAAAGTATAGTTTAAAAAATTTCTAACATGGAGTAATTTCGAAATATGCAATTTAGTCACAACTTACAGTTTTCAAATGCTAATAATTTACAACATTCGGTATCAGAATCTCTGTACTCGGTTTGCAACCAGGCTTTCGAACATAATACCATCTAGAACTCACTAGATATTACACGATTCTATCATCAGATATTTCTTGAAATAATGTGAAATTCTATCATTTAATTTAGCTATTGATAGAATCTGAATTATCAAACAAAACCCCCAGAATTCACGTGTATGGTCAACAAAATGGATTGTAAAAGGGACGGACTGCCCCAAAATATAATCCGTTTCTTCCTATAGCCCATAGCTAGTTCTATCCAAGGCCGATGCCATTACAACCATCTTAAACATATCACGCTACTAAGAAACTATCATTATTACAATCGCAACCACCATCAGCACTACATGGCACAGGTAAGAAACTGTAAATGGTAGCAAGAATCGATGTAACATTGAATTTTAATATAACAAGATAAACACCCTTCTTTCTGTCCTGCAAATATTTTGTGAATTCATCACATGTCTAATGGCTATGTCTTTATAGTGCATTGCCTTTAACTTGAAGCTCATGTCTTCCTAGATTATTTAGTGCCTGTATCAGTTCTATATGTATAATTTATTTTTTGTTCTATATAAGTGTCCAATGTATAGATATAGTCACTGTCTTTGCTGGACCACCTGTTGTGCTACTGAAACTTGTATATTATATATAAAAATGAATTTAAAGCTCAACTTGAATTATAATAAACGCCGGCCACGCTATTTATCATTGATGCCGTGCATCAATTGTGTACTCGTATATCTATAGGTCGTATAGACACATTCATAACACATCGCACACGCGTTACTCCGAGACAATTAAAGAAGAAGTATGTGACACACCATGCACAAAAGTGTACTTCTTGAATTATCTCGTGGTACGATGTTTCTCTACTGCATATATTAGCAAGCAGCAGCAGCAGCTGCAAAAAGGCAGCAACAGCGGTTCTGTTGCACTACTAATAGCTAGAATTGCATGCATATTGTTGTTATCTATGCGCGATACATTGCCATTGTTGATTTGAACCGTGATGTTGCAACTACACGAAAATTCAAACGTGAAATAATACTAACAATTAAAAATGAAATAAGGGAAAACGTATATTGCAGAATCCCGAACTCCCGTTTTTATCACATTGTCAAAGGTTTTCAGATATTGACGATTTTTCAGACTTTCGGGATTTTTCCCCAAATTCTCTGGATCTTTTGTGGATCACGCTTTATAAAAGTTGTTGAATCCTAGTCGTTTATTGTTGCTGTGAAGGAATTTTAGCTAAATAGGATCAGTAGATTTTTAGATACAGCCCTTTGACACACAGACAGACTGACAGACAGACATAGGCACGCAGGAACGTTGGAGCTATTAAGAAGATAGCGCAAGCCAGGATGTGGGCATTTAACCCGTGAACAGCTAAATTTGGTCAAGATAATAAAAGAATTTCCTTATTGAATATTCATTTGCAGGGCAAGAGAAGACTATTTTTGAAAATTTATCGCTGAAATAACTGGCTCGATTATCGAGTCAGTCATTCCGGTGATAAATTCTCAAACAAAGTCTTTTCTTGCCCTGTAATTGGATATTCAGCAGGAACATTGCAGGGACTGGTTTTGATCGTGAAAGGGTTAAACAATGGTAACGTGAAACACGATTCACGAATTTCTTTTATTGGCAATATCTTTGATGTGGATAAATTTGTATTATATTTGAAGGATCATCGGTAGATCTGCTGTTACTGGGCAAGTGTACTTACTGAACCGCGTACTGCATCTTACTGGCGCCAAATGGCAGAGTCGTAATCGTATTATTTGGCTATTTGTATTGAGACGAGAGAGGATTGATGTGTCAATAAATTACATACACGGATGTAATCTATGATTATAAGGCCACCTAGACCGCACATGCAGACATGTTTGCTAACTGTTCTCTATCTCACCGCCGTTGAAAACATGAACAATCTCTCTTTCTCTTTGCCTCTCTTCACCCATGATTATAAATCGTTACCAGTTTAAAAACTGTGGAAGTTACCAATAATATAGATGAAGATAAAAACCATCTTAGATATGGAACCTGGAAATTATGCACTGTATATAGGCTAAACAAACCAACAACCTCTTTGGTGCGCTTTGAATTCGCAGTCTTTTATTTCGTTGCTATGGTGACATATTTCGGCGCCCTGTTACCGATATACCGATGCCGGTGTGACCCGATATGACGATAGGCCGGTTTATAGTCCGTCGCATTTACTTCGCGCGATGGTCGTGAGACAGGTTAAGGATCGGTGCCGCATCGCTGTTAATTTATAGTTAAGCGCTTCTGAGCGATAGCAGTAGCAAGGAAGTCGTGGGCTCATCGTTTACTGAAAACAGATCTATTTGGCGCCTCTCGCACGATTTTCATGCAAAGCATTCATGCCAAAAGTAAAGAGATGAGCGGAGACAGAGACTTCGTAGAGAAACTGATCTCAACTATTCAAGAATAACCATACCTTTATAGACATGACAGAGCAGATTTTAAAGATCGGCAGAAGAAAGAAAACAGTTGGAAATCATTGGCTGAATCCATTAGGCGCCCCGCTGTGTTTGATATGTATGCTTATACAATTCCTATTCTGGACATTACAACAGAATGTATGCACAAGTCGCGCTCATTAAAATAAGCACAACCACTCTTCCTTTTGGGATGCGTGCGTGCGTAAGTACGTGCATCTGTGCGTGCTCTGAAATAATCACATTAAATTTTGAACTGATAACATTTATTAATAAGTTCATATGTTCGTCATAATTATTATTTTTATACTCGCGCACCGCCGGTGGAGGCAGGGCCATCTGCCGGCCTGCCTGCCTGTCTGCTTGCCTCCACGTCCAACTGCCTGCATGCACGCGTGTTTGTTTGTTTGTTTGTTTGTTTATTTATTTATTTATTTATTTATTTATCTGCCAGCCTGTCCGCATTTGTTTCTCAGAAAATACTGACCCGATTTGCGGGTGATGTGTACAAATTAGGTTACACTGAGGTCACACTGCCCTACATTTGTTACTTTACATACCTCACTCATACAATGCATGGCAACTGTGTCTTTCTTGCACAATTTTAATTTGCTCGCCGCGACCACTTTACCACAATCTATCTGTCTGCCTGTATGTCCGCCCGCCCGCCCGCCCGCCCGCCCGCCCGTCCGTCCGTCCGTCCGTCCGTCCGTCCGCCCACCCGTCCGTCCGTCTTGCTGTCCGTCCGTCCGTCTATCTGTCTATCCCAACAGATCTGCATAACCAGCCGGCTTTGGGTATAGAACTCGGAATCTGCCAATTTCATTTCATTCACTAATGTGTGGTATTCTCAAAATTCATGTCTGCGTTCTAATATAGTAGGAAATAACACGATCTTCTTCGTAAGCTCCTACGTCTTCGAACAAGAAGACGCGTAGCTGCTATTAATAATGCAACTGTACGCGACTCGACCATTATGAAAGTGATACAGCGTGTGCAAGTTTACGGTCTATAGCGCGATGTAAAGCGCGATTTACATCGCGCTATCATCGCTATAGATCGCGTAGCTGTCGCGCCACAGTCGTCCAACACCACGCGATGGCAATACGACCACGATACGGCGACTATATCTCGGCCTTCAAGCGGCCCACTATGTTGACATTCGGCCTATTATGTCGACATCAGTAAGTCGGTAACTGGGGGGCGGGCGGGGGGGGGGGGCTGGAGGTGGGGTGGGGAGTGTGAGTGTGTGTGCGTGCGCGTGTGAGGGTGGCTGGGGTGGGGTTCGGGGGGGGGTGTTCGGCGGGGTTGAGGGGATGGGTGCGGGGCGTGGGAGGGGGCCGAAATATGCCACGGCGCTATCCAGACGGGTGAGTTAGTTTTAACATGCTGCCTACACAAAGTCTGTTTTGATTGGCGTATAGGCCAACAAAGACCAATCACCTCTTTTGTGGTCTTTTAATTCACAGTCTGTTATTTCGTTGCTTTTATTACTCCGAATCACATTCCCATGAGTCGAACAGATTTTTGCAACAAACATCGGCTTTAATTTTTTAACAGTCCATGCCAGTTATCGCATTGGATACCGCCGTCAAATGGTTTAAAATAACATAACACTTGACTAAAGACTACTGTGAAAGGCGCAATGGCCAAGTACCAAGATTTCAATATGAACATTGTCTTAATCCCGTTACCCCCTTCGGTGTCTGAACCTTTAATGTTCAAACTGACCAAAACAACTTTACAGAGGTCTTCATACATGGCTCTTTGAAAGCCCTAGACAAGATTATTTTTGAATATTTACCACTAGAATGACTGGCTCGGTAACCGAGCCAGTCATTCTAGTGGTAAATTTTCAAAAATATTCTTCTCTCGGCCTGGAAATGGACACTGGCTAAGTAAAAACTTTAATTTTCTTGACCATTACTCCTTTAATGGTCGAGCCGGCGAAAAATAAAATTGAGTGGTAAATTTACAATACTGACCATCAAAATGTTTAATTTATATAGCAAGTGATATTTTGAGGCTATGTAGACACAAAAGGGGTTAACCTTGACAAATATATCATCATCTTTAGATTGGGATGAACGTACAGACTCCGTCAGTATTTAGGCGCTTGAATATCTGATATTTCAGCTCGCCAACACAAATGTGGCTACGACGCTGAGAAGTATAAAACCAACAACTGTTTTAAGTCAGTCCAGTGGAAAATATGGATTGAATGTAAATGTGTTGTATGATTGATATGAAGAAAATTGATGAATCCAGTTTCTCTGTCAATCATATGACGTCATAATCAACTACGTCCCATGCAGGCTGACGTCATAATCAGCTGCATCATGAATGGCGCGATTTAGTCCGTCACGACCGCTTAATAGTCTATCAGGTTGTACGAATTGTATGTCTTTACTATTTGCTAAACATGCTCTTAAATATTTCTAAATTAATTTGACTTGGTGCTGTTGCTATGACAGTAACATCGCCCAGTTAAATTAGTTTCAAAATATTCAACAGCTTACCTCTATAGTTTTATTAAAAAAATAAGATTCAGAGAGTGTAGGGATCGATCGACCCCTACACGGACAAATGGTGGTTGGAGTTTAGCTAGAGATGGGCAGGGAGTATAGCTAAAGCTGTATTCCTCAATTATGCTAATACCCAGGTTGTGCTGATCGAGGATCTAGTGATGATATTAGCAGTACTGCCGACAGGGATAAGAAGGATTAAGTACACATATCAACATGCATTCTCCACACCTGTTCCGTATTTTCACATCTAGCCGTTTCTAATTCCCAATAGGATAAATAATGAAAACATGCTGACAAAAATTTACAAAGAAAAACTGCAAGAGCTGTTTTCCTACATATATCCCTGGAATACATTCACGACAAGTACTTCCCCCTTAAATGGAGTTGTATGTACTTTCATACCAGTTTAAAGATGAAGATATATTGTTGAGATTAACGGGATTAAGACAATGTTTGTCTGGAAATCTTGTTATTCGGCCATTGCGCCTTTCAATGTAGTCTTCACTCAAGTGTTATGTTATTTTAAACCATTTGATGGCGGTATCCACTGTGATACCTGGCGTGGATTGTTGAAAAACTAAAGCCAATGTCTGTTGCAAAAATCTGTTTGACACACATGGGGATGTGATTCGGATTAATAAAAGCAAAGAAATAAAAGACTCAATTCAATGGGAACCAAGGAGTTCATTTGTTTGCTTGGCCGATGCCGCGTCCATAATTTCGAGAAAACATTACGTGACAATAGTTTTACGTCATTGATTATTGTGTCATTAATCAACACCTAGGGCCTGTTTTCGCGACTGACGGAGTCAGTGAACCACTGGCGTAGTCCGTGGTTCGTGCATTTTGGTGTTCCGGAAGTTGAAGATTTACTGACTTGGTTCGTCGAATCAGTGACCGAGTTTTGATCTCGGTTCGTTGTTACCAATGGTTACTGGTTCGTACATTTCAAGATGGCGGCGCCCAGATAAATTTTACAACTTATTTGAATGATGAAATCTTGTCAATATGTTTAGTGGATGTGATCGTCTGTGATTTACATAGACTAACATTAAAGTCGAAATCGAAATACGATCAAATTAATTGCTACGGTTAACACAATGGAGAATGCTTTTGGGTTCAGAATATTGCCACGAAATTACAATCGGAAAACATCGTCAATTTGGAGAAATGCCGATTTGGCGCTTCCGGTTCGTGGTCAGTGGTTCCTGGTTCGTGGTCAGTAGTTCCTGGTTCGTGGTTTGAACCAAATCATCAAATTCACTTAGTGGGGCGGATATGTAACAAATTTGAGGCAAGATGTTCTATTCTGGCAGAAAGCATGAAATTTGGCATATAGGTGGTTTAACGTATGCTGAACATAATTAGATGCGGTGCCACGGGATTCTAGCAAGGGAACCCATTCAAAATGGCGGATTAAAAATGGCCGCCTTCCCAGCCGAAAATCTGCATTACTCAAGTTCTAGATGGAGTAGAGGGCTGGAATTGATGTCAAATTAAGGGTTTCTTGGGTCGTCGTCGTTGTTGTTGTAACATTTGTAAATTAGTAGTATTATTGCTAAACGTTTGTACACACATGTTCCGGGCGGAACATTTTAGAAACAAGTTTTCGCTACTCAAAACAAATGGTCTACACGTTTTCTCCAGTAAAAGTAATTATATGCCAGCCCCTCGCTTCGCCAAACATTATTTCGTTGCGGATTTCCATATAATTATTATAGTTTCCTAAACTCACACTGACTATTTAAATATATCAGGAGAATACATAGCTGCATAGCAATCACGCACACGCGTATTGTGCTCTGACTATAGACAGAGACACTAGCCTATTATATTCTCGCATTCAAGTCAATATGTCAAAGAAAGTTAAATTGACATCTGATCCCACAGTGGATTTAGCACACACGAACTGGTCCCTGTGTGTTATTTGCCAGCAGTCCACAACGGAGCATCTCATAGTTCCATGTAGTAACACAAATCGTGACAATGTGATTACGAGTTATAGGTCATTAGCTGATAACCTTGATAGGCTACAGCAACTCCATGCCCTTCCACCATACCTGGTTCTATGTAGGTTGAATGATGGAGCTGGAATTGCGGAGACGCTCATAGAAAACTGTGCTAGGTGGCACAAATCTTGTTGGCAACTCTGTAGCCGGACTCGGGTTGATCGCGCAGTGAAAAGAAATGCGAAATTAGAATCCAGCGAGGATCTCAGGTCACCAGTCAAATCTAGATTGAGGTATAATTTCACTATGCCAAGTATAGATGACCCCACTCAACCGCTGTGCTTTTTCTGTGACCAACCGATAGAGCATGACATTCATAGAGCCGCAACAGCAAAATTTGACCAACACATACGCAAAATGGTGACAGAACTGAGAGATACAAAACTTCTTGCTAAAATGTCATCTGGAGACATGACAGCATTGGCTGCTATTTACCACAAGACTTGTTTGACAAAACTATACACACGACATAGATCTCTTTCGAGAAGTGAATCCGATATTGCTTACGATATGAAACCTGACTTTGTTGCTCTTGCAGAGCTAATATCATACATGGAAGATCGTCAAGCCTCTGACCATCCTATTGGCCGCATATTTAAGCTTTCTGATTTAACACTCGCCGTCTTGAACAACTTGGTGGTGCTATGCCGAGTAGGATTAACTCTACCAGGTTGAAGGAAAAGATCTTGTCGAAAATGCCAAATGTGGAGTCAAACAAGAGTAACTTGGAGTCATTCGAGCTACCATAAGGAAAGATACGCGTCACAACATGGGAGGAAAACGTGCTGATGAGGCCAGAGCATGACGTCTCACAACTCGCGCCATGCATGGAAGATGAAGCAGACGGTAGAATGTTGTTCCACGCCTTCCATGCATATCACCAAGGTTATCGAACAATAATGATTCATGCTACAGATACAGACGTCGTAGTCCTAGCCATACGGACAGCAAACTTTCTTCATGGGTGCGATCTCTGGGTCGCATTTGGCCATGGGAAGCCCTTCCGCTATGTACCAGCTCATGGCATTGCAACAGTTTTGGGTGCAGAAGCGTCACAAGGACTGCTATTTATGCATGCTTTCTCTGGGTGTGACACTGTGTCTGCATTTTGTGGGATTGGCGAGAAGACAGCATGGGACGTTTGGAGGACTTCAGATCTATTCAAGTCACTATTTAGGAGACTGTCTGATGCCCCGGCGTCTCTGTGTGACAATGACATGGAAACGCTGGAGAGGTTTGTCGTACTACTGTACAAACGCACATCACCATTGTCAAAGGTTAATGAGGCACAAAAACGGCTTTTCGTTTTTGGCAAAATGCAGCTCGAAAACATTCCTCCGACCAGTGCAGCTCTGCTGCAACACACCAAACGTGCTGCGTTCCAGGCAGGTCATCTTTGGGGCCAATCACTCCACTCAAATGCAAAAACGCCATCGGCAGCTGACTGGGGTTGGGTCAGAGATGGAGACACTTGGTCACCGCAATGGAGTTTGCTTGTAGACGCATCTAAGGCATGCCGGGAACTCGTGAAATGTGCTTGCAAAAGTAAGTGCACTGGCAGATGCAAATGCTATAAATCCAACTTACCTTGTACACAGTTGTGCTCATGCGGTGCACAGTGCGTGTGCCGTCTGTGAATCATGATTCAACAATCACAGCATCATGTATAGCCTTGCATACTCTAATGCGTATCTATAGCGCCCATTACTTGGTTCGATATTAAGAAATCAAGTAATTTAAATATTTCTAGATGCTATATTGCTTTTGTTCTCAAGAGATGGATCTTTTAGATAACACATCTTAAAGAGCCACTGTCTTTTGACATCAAACACAGGTGGTCGCTATGGAAGGATTGATATTTACATATTTAGAGTATTGTAGTGAGTAGAATTATAACGATTGACCCATGAAACCCCTAATTTGACATTAATCCCATCTCTCTACTCCGTCTAGAGCTTGAGTAATGCGAATGTTCCGCTGAGAAGGCGGCCATTTTGAATCCGCCATTTTGAATGGGTTCCCTTGGTAGAATCACGTGGCACCGCATCTAATTATGATCAGGATACCTTAAACCACCTATATGCCAAATTTCATGCTTTCTGCCAGAATGGAACATCTTTTTCACATATCTGCTCTACTAACTGACTCCGTCAGTCCCGAAAACAGGCCACAACTCATAGATATATAGGGACAAGTTCGACTCCTAACCATAGTTAACTATAGCTAACTAGATTCTCAGTCGAACCTCACATAGCTAACTACCTAGTCAACTATAGTCGACCGAGGACCTGAGCTCGGTTCAGATGGTTAGTGCGATATTTGCGTAAATTTCGAAATGGCGAACACCGATCGCTTGCCACGAAAAAAACAGGCCGCTGGTCCTCAGGAATAACCAGTTGTATGGCAACAGATGAGTATTCTTGAGAATTTATCACTAGAATGACTGGCGAGCAAGTCATTCTAGTGGTAAATTTTCAAAAATAGATCCAAAATGCCCAGAAAATCAATTTGACACAAACGGGAGGGCGAAGTTCTGCAATTTCTATTTTACTATTGTTTCTTTTATAATTGTTAATATTATTTCACATTTTGTATTTCGTGTAATTGTATCCCCTCTGTTCAAAACAACAAGGGTAATTTACCGCGCATAAATAACAATATACATACAATTCTGGCTATTAGTAGTGCACCAGAACTACTGCTGCTTGTTAACGCTTTCATGACGAATCCGGCCAAAAATGTGCCAATGCAGTGGTCTTAAGGAATGCCCATTTGCAGGCCAAGAGAAGACTATTTTTGAAAATTTACAACTCGAATGACTGGCTCGATAACAGAGCCAGTCATTTCAGTGGTAAATTTTCAAAAATAGTATTTTCTTGGCCTGCAGATGGACATTCAATAAGCAAACATTACAATTTTTTGATCAGGTTTAATTTTTAAATGGTTAATATATGCAGCAGAGAAACATCTTACCGCGAGATAATTCAAGAAGTATTGTTTTATGCATTGTATTCATGTCAACGTAATTCTTCTTTAATTGTCTCGGAGTAACGTGTTTGCAATTTGCCATGTATATCTCTGTGCGATCTTTAGGTCTATCAATTTGCTTGATAATTTAGGCTTATCAAGAAATATTAACTTATAGTTATGAAATATTTCCCATATTTCGTAAGTTTATAAGACCATCGATAACCAGACCCTAAATTGATCACATATGAAAGCTTATAGAAAACGTACAGTGAATGGAAGAATCCAGCTTTAGCTATGCCCCGCTCCCCTCCAACTAAGCTCCATCCATGATTCGCCCATGTTGGGATCGATCGAACCCTGAACTCCATGATTATCAATTTCCAGAAAACTTCACAGTTATGCTGTTGAATATTTTAAAATTAATTTGGTGCAGCAACAGCGCCAAGTCAGATTACTTAGAATATTTATCATAAATGTTTATTAAATTGCAAAAAATCATACAATTCGTACAACTGACTATTTCTGCAAATTATAACAGTGGATTGTGAAACTGGATTGTGATGTCGACCTATATGTGATGTATAGTTGATTATGATGTCATATGTTTGATTGCTAAACTGGATCCTGCATTGCTCAAGGTGAAGCGGATTCAGTTTGTAGCTAAAAAAGATTTTGTTCAGTATTTAACAGCATGCCAGTAGCACGATGATTGATTTGCAAATAATTATATGTCTATATCATCTACATGGACCGTAGCCATGGCAAGCTGTGTGTTTGCATGATGTGTCTCATCAGACGATAGCTATCTCCCTCCTCCATAATGACGATGCAAATGAACACAGTTTGCGAGGTCGATGACAAATTATTACATATTCTTTTAAATTATGTTATTATTCCTGAGCAAAATGTATTCATGTTGTAAGACAGAATCTAGAAACTGCAGCAGAAATGAGCGTGTGGATTGTTAATTGCTATCATGTTATATCATAAACTCGCTGTGCATAACCCTACTTATTAATGATCTTGCTCCGAACTGCAGTATTACTAGACCGTGGAATTCTTGGCGTCCAATTTGGAAACATTGCCGATCAGATCCGTTGCATTCTCTAATTTCTCTTATGCATTGATAAGCGCAGGGTGCACAGTAATCTAAAGATGTAACCCACGAAATTCATTCATTTAGTAAAAGCCTCATCTTTCATTGGCAAATGTACGAATATTTGCTTGCCAGTAAACAATGCCATATTCACTGATATTACAGTGATACAGATATACATTGCTTGGCTTCCTTTATAAAAAAATAAATCTGATATAAAATTTGAAAAATCGTGAAGAAGAAGAACAGCTCAGACTCACTAATCTCTAGTTGCTCTTCCTTACATTTTGATTGATTCCCTCGGAAACAATACGAACACGGATCAGCTTTTCCTCTCACTGACAGAGTGATCAATGAGCTCCACATTTCATGATTACGATATGCTCTTGTCAAAAGTCACACTGAGGGTGCATTCTCGCAGATCGTATGGTCTAAGGGAGAACGTTTCAGAACGTTTGAGAACTTTTGAGTTGTAAGAAAACTTTGGGGGGATAAGACAGTGCTTATCGACTTTAATGTATTGTTTTCTATCAGAAAATCAATGCATCACGTTGCTTGCAAACAGGTTTGTGAAGAATCGATGGAACCGATCCTAATTATGCCCTGCTCATCTAAAGCTTTGGGGTGTGATGGGCTCAATAGAACCATGAATTCCCAGTATCCAATTTTCACGGTAACTGTACAGGTAAGCGGTTAGCCTATGGCAGCAACAGCGCCCTGTAAGATTAATTTCAAAATATTCAACAGAATGTCTTTTATATAGTAAATCCATCACCGACATTCAAATGGTACACTTGACGGACTTCTCCACCTTCATGATGGAGTATTGTCTGTCAATGGACCTTTCCATTTTTAACTATCCCCCGCCCATCTCTAGCTAACTCCACCCCTATCTCGCTCGTGTTGGGATAGACCGATCTCTGAACTCCCTAACTATCGATTTCAAGAAAACTATACAGGTAAGCTGTTGAATATTTTGAAACTAATTTGACTGGGTGCTGTTGCTACCTATGGCAGCAACAGCGCCCAGTCAAATTAGTTTCAAAATATTCAACAGCATGTTTATTAAATAGCAAACAATTACAAAGACATAGAGAATTCATACGACGTGTCGGACTGTTTGAGATTTGATGACGGTCTATATGGAACCCTTTGTGACGTCATGATTGTGACGTCATCATGCACGCGCTGAGATCATCATGACGTCATACTAGGTCAGATGATGGACGGATGGATACTCTGGAAAGGTGAATTACGATTGTGACGTTAACCTATATTTGACATAATTGATTATGACGCCAGGACATATTTGATTCATCCATTGAGCAAAACATTTGTATTCACTTCCGAGAAATTATGTCAAACAAATAGCTCTACATTTTATTTAGAAGTTGTTTATTAAGCGACTAATCGACTTGCCGTAACAGGCCAGAAACGACAAATTCTTTATGATATTAGAAATCTTTTGTTGAATATTTTGGTATCATGTGACACCCTTGGTCTTCTGGTAACGAGGAATCTTCCAATCCTTCATCTATCCCATGCGCACTAAAAGTACGAAGCCAAAACATCCATCGCATTTCAGATATAGGCCTACCACGAAATTACCTATATGCCTGTACATATACATGTTTTATATTGGAATTTATTTTTTCCACTGGTCAATTTCTCGTTGCGCGGCTTCGCTTGATAGATAGTGCCATGTCGAAACTCATAAACATCTTTTATACACTCCACGTCCACACATTTCATTCGTGGTTCTTGATTGATGATGTGATCAAAGTATGAAGCTTAGTCTCTTGCCATTTATATTTCGGATCTATTTTTATTTGCACATTCATAGCGATCGACGCTTTAATGGCTAAATTTGCTCACGAATATCAAAATATTTGCGCTTATTAAATGTAGATTTGCACGTTAAGGGAAAACTATTTGTGAGAATTTACCACTAGAACGACTGACGGGGTTAACGCGCCAGTCATTCCAGTGGCAAGACGGCAAATGGAGATTCCTCAAAACCCCTACAGGGGCCGTGTTTGGCCGGCTTCTTAACGAAACGGCTAGCACCTAAAAATACAAGAATTATCTGCAACACGAGTAGTATTCTGTTGTATATTTTACAGCATATTTGACGGGGAGTTGTTGCTGGCTATGGCAGCAACAGGTCCATGTAAAATTTGTTTCAAAATATTTAATAGCTTACCTGAACTGTTAACTTGAAATTGAGGTTATGTGAAGTCAGGGTTAAGAGTGTTAGTGCCACACAATTTTCTTATCGACCTTAGAAGCTTTTGTCTGCATTAAATAACATTAATATTATATAAACTTCCATAAAATTAAGAATGTCCGCTTTCATGGCGACACAGAGACGGTAATGGGCGTCAGACATGGTATTAATATTTACAACTTAGCATTTAACTCACATTCATGCATACAGAATCAAGATCTTTGTGAGGGACACATCAAGTGACGTCACGAGTCCCGGGCTGGTGCAAAGATCAAGGTAGAATATAAAATACGAGTCAAATTATATCTAATAAAATGTGAGGCAATGAATGCAAATGACGTTATGCATAGATTATTGCGTGAGCAACCCGTAGAACATACAATGTGCAAAGACGCAGTGAATCCCACACACCTGTCACATACACGGATTCATACCCGCCTATAAAATGCTGGCTGTGCCAAACAAACAAGGGTCACATGAAACTTGAATCTGGCAAAGAGAGTAGTCATCGTAGCTGGATCAGTGTTTCTGCGCTATCTCTTCTTGTTCCAGGTATGCGTAGCTAGATTTAATATCAACAGGAAAGGAAGCTGTTGTAATATTCCAGAAAGAACTTCGACAGAAGTTGCTAGAAGAAAATATAGTTTTTTGTCTTGGTTGCCAAAGCAATCAGTCATTATACACAGGTGGTTGCTTAACACAAGTCATTTGTTATATAATATGGATAGTGATGCCACAAGATGTTGGTTCGTTAAGACAGGTGGTCTTACGACCACCTGTCTAAAAGAACCACCATCATTGGGTTCCAAAGTTATGTTGAACCCTCGGGCATGTCATAGTGTGTTTCAGTAAATTGAGCTCGTTAACCTAACTCTCCTATCAATCCTGGTATCATATGAAAAACCCATCCTTCATTTGACTAGGGTAATTCACATTTTGGATTAATGTCATACTCAAGCCGAAATAAAACACAAGATTTTCTTCTTCTGGAGAAAGTCTTTGGGGAAATCATATGTCAGCTTCCTTTCCGTATTAGGTATAGCTACACATACCTAAAAGAATTGCCCGTAGAACATGCGAACACGTTTGCAACTTGTTTTTTTTATTAGGAAATTATATATAGTTATTTATCTGGCTCTGGGATATGTCATGCTATTATCATATAGGAATAGTTGAATGAATTTATCTTTCACTACAAACCTACCTATAACGTCCACTGTATGGACCATAACAAGTGATGACAGAAGGCAGACGGTTGCTTAATCCAGCTCAACTGAAGTACACATTGGGCCACTAGTCTTAGAGAGCAAGCAATCATCTTTGGTCCAATATGCACTAGAATGGTATTTGAAACTATATTTGAAGAAATACCAAATCTCTCTCTATCTCTCTCTCTCTCTCTCTCCCTCCCTCCCTCCCTCCCTCCCTCCCTCCCTCCCTCCCACCCCCTCTCTCTCTCCCTCTCTCTCTCTTTCCTTAGCTCAAAACCATTAGCTAATGGACATTTCCAGTTTAACCACTCATCATATGACCTCATAAGCAAATGCTTGACGTGTAGGATGACGACATAATCATTGCGTTATGAATGACTCGATTTAGCTCGTCGTAACACTTTATAATCCGTTCGGTTGTATGACTGGTATGTCTTTACTATTTAATAAACATTCTCTCGCCATTGGCAGCAACAGCGCCGAGTCAAATTAGTTTCAAATCATTCATAGTTTTCTGGAAATTGATAGTCGGTGTTTCGGTATTTAGGTAGTTCGGGGATCGATCGAGTCCAACACCAGCGAGGTGTTGTAGGAGCTTAGCTAGAGATGGGCGGGGCATACCTAAAACTGGAAAGGTATATTGTTAGCAAGTCAACTAACCGCCTATGGCGACATACAAATTGTGTAGGATCGTTTTTATGTTTGTCCATTGGACGTGTGCCATCTGCTTAACGTAAAGAGAATGTGTCAAATGAATGATTGATGGATTTACAAATGTTTCATTAAGCAAAAAAATACAAATTTATACAATTTGTATCTGGCAGTCTTTGGTTTGTTGTATTTGGCTCCTTTATTAGCGTGATGAATCGTTACCGAGTACATCTATTTGACACCAACAGATCATGTTCGATTATCTAGTGATGGAACTGACGGTAATTGAAGAAGTGATATCACGGATGTGTTTTATATAAGAAAAGCAGTAATTCAGTTAACTGAATATAGGAAATCTGCAATCTTAAATATATTCTTCTCTCACTCTCCTCCCTCCCCCGCCCTCTCTCTCCCTCCGTCTCTCTCCCTCTCCTCTCTCTCTCTCGCTCTCTCTATCCCTCCCTCCCTTCCTCCATCCCTGCCCCCTTCCTCTGTCTCCCTCTCCCTTCCTCTCTCTCTCCCCCTCTCTCCATCCCACCCTCCTACCCACTCTCCCACTTTCTCTGTCTGTCTGTCTCTCTCTCTCTCTCTCTCTCTCTCTCTCTCTCTCTCTCTCTCTCTCTCTCTCTCTCGCTCTCTCGCTCTCTGTCTACCCCTCTCTATCTCTCTATCTCTCCTACACAGAGATGTGTATTGGCAATCATTTATGTACACATATACCATATTGGCTTTTCCTGTTCCATCAACTTGTATAAATTAATTTTATTAAATTACATTTGGCTGATTGCCAGACAGCATAATTTTCATCGATGCACTGTACATGATGTGTATTGCATCGCCGCTCTCTGTAAATGTTTCCCAAAATGATGGTTCATAGTTGGCCATGTTCTAAGAATGCCAAAATTCACACCAGCACAGAGAGTTTTGGAATTTATCATACTGGGAGCAAGCAAATGTAAAGGCAGGAGAGGACGTCATTGCATAAATAAGTTCAACGTGCTATGAGGTAACCTCAAGAAAGCAGGACTTCCTACACTCAGATAAAAAATGGACCTGGCGTGGATAAGGCTGGCACAAAGGACCAGTAACGTTCAAGTGAATGTATAGGCTATATTTATTAATTCAAGAGATATGCCTGACCAGAAAAATGCTGACCAGAATAAATTGAGTACTAAGTGCAATTACTAGCATAAGTGTGTTTGTCGCTTGGTCTGTCACTCAAATTTTTGACATTTCTGACAATGGCATAACTATGGTGCCCCTCGATAGAATATTATCTAGGAAACTAAGATCCCTGTTGTGCGAATGATGCTGGCGCATGCGACCCGTTACGTTAATAGTAACGTAATGCGCACATTGATTAATTGAAGAGATACGCCTGACCAGAGTAATGCAGACCAGAACAAGGAGAATACACCGTGGAACGTCTTTGATTTACTCGAAAAAATCTTAGGTAGTTCTTTGTCGCGTGTGATGCTAGACCGCTTGCTAAATTAATCTATGCTATGGAATTGACTAGGGTTATTTTAACACTAATGAAAAAATCGAAACCCCGGTTGGTGGTGGGGATGGTATATGCGAGTGGGGTGTGACTAACTAAGTTTGTGATCGGCTTGGCGATGGTGTTAATCCAAAATTTGTATTAGCCTGATCAAACGAAGCATGCTAGTTTCATATTATATCGGGATCGATAGTAGATTTATGCTAAGGACCTCCATTACTGGAACACACTCACACCTGCCTGAGTGACCACCTGTATTTTGGATCTAAAAGCGGGAGGTTCCTTAGGACAGGTGACCGTTAGACCACCTGTCTTAAAGGACCGGCATCTTGTGGCTCCAAAATCAATATCCTATAGGAAGTGACGTGTATTAAGCAACCTCCTGTGTATAATGAGTGGTTGCATTGGTTTCATAAGGTGTTCACTTAGGGCAGGTAATACTATACTTAATATCAATCACTTGAGGCAAAATCACACATTTTCTATGCTATGGAGTCCACTCCCTGAGGCGAACCATCAGCTATATTGATAGTGATATTCAAACTTATTATAGAAATAATTAAACACTGGGTGCCAACGCTGTTAGAATACTCTGTTGAGACAAGAAATGTTGTTGTTTTGTTATTTCAATGAGGCTAGGAAGCTCTGGTCATTTAAAAGCGAAGCGCTTAAAGGCAACCACGGTATTAATCTAAATGTGTGATACATTCATTAGAAGATAATGACACAACGAGGTTGTTTTTGTTATAATATAGGCCTATCTTTACCTCCCTTAAAGGAGAACCACACGGATGCGTAAATGACTTACAATAATATCCTACCAAGTTGAGGTTGTAGGATTTACTAGTTAAATGTACAATTTAATCTCCGGGCCTGCAAATGGTCCGCAAGACGACTGCAGAGGCTATTTTTAGTTTGCCATTATACGATTACGTTGACACACAACATCTGTTTTTGTGACCAGTTTTATTGATCCATTCAGTATCCTTTACATGCAGACTATACCTTCATTGAACAACATTGGATTCAACTCGTCGCGACTCTTATGTCCTATATGCAATGGACCTTTCCATCTTTAGCTATGCCCCGCCCATCACTAGCTGAGCTCCACCCACGCCTCGTCGTGTTGGGATTGATCGATCCCCGAATGCCCTAGCTATCAATTTCCTGAAAACTATTCAGGGAAGCTGTTGAATATTTTGTAACTAATTTGACTGGGTGCGCCCAGTCAAATTAGTTTCAAAACATTCAACTGAATATTTATTAAATAGTAAATACATACAATTTGTACAACAACGCATAGACCGTCTTCAAATATGCGTTCGTGACGTAGGCTACTTATCGACGTCATTCATGACGTCATTCAGTGTGATGTCATTCTACACATCACGTAGTTGATTATGACCTCATATGATCGGTGGGGACTCTGGAAAGGTGAATTGCCTTTAGGGTAATACTTGCTGGACGCTTGCGTATAAATCAAGCGTTCGGGTACGTGTGCTCTTATTCAGATATTTTCTGCTTACCATCTCTGCCAGCTAGCATAATTTAGAAAATGATGCTTACCGTGCCAGTCATTCCAGTGGTAAAATTCCAAAAATAGTCTTCACTTGGCCCGCAAATGGATAGTCCACAAAACCGCTGCAGAGACCGGTTTTGGCTGGCTTTTTAATGAACGTGTTAAATCATTCAGCTAATCTGTTTTAACCAGTCGACATTTACATAAATGAAATGACAACTGTTTTACAATAAACGGCATATTTTGTTTAAACTTGTGTAACTAATTCTGCTGAGAGGGGTTGCAATCTATCAACAGGTTTCAGTTAAATTAGTTTTACAATATTACACACATTTCCTGTATAGATTTCTTGGAATCAAGATAATGGAATGATAAATCTGAAAGGATTATGGGAGAGAGACTGCATACGCTGGGTTCCTCATTTGCGATAATCTGCATCTAAGTTCTTCGCATGTCCGTATTAAGCTATACACGTTTCAAGTGACGCCAATAATGAGTGCTGAATCGCGGAATGAATGCATAGATGTAGATTATAGCAAATGGGAAACCTAGCGTATGTAGCCACACTCCAATAATCCTCTAACATATATATATATATATATATATATATATATATATATATATATATATATATATATATATATATATATATATATATATATATATATATATATATATATATATATATATATTAGAGGATTATTGGAGAGTGGCTACATATGCAACCTTCGGTGTATGAATCGTCCTCATTTGAAGAGGGCCACGAATGTCACATTGCAACTGCCAAAACCAGCAATAATTATACCATATTGATGCATATGTGATGTGCCAAGTCATCTTTAGCCTAAAGGATATCACCCAGAGAGAGCAAGTTTATCCAGCCATGGTACCAATTTGCAGTTATGCATGATCGACGCTGGCGAACCGCCATAGTCAGCAACAGCTCTCAGGAAAATTATTTCGAATAATTCTCTAATATATATATCAATATGGTATACTTAATGCTGGTTTTGGCAGTTGCAATGTGACATTCGTGGTCCACTTCAAATGAGGACGATTCATACACCAAAGGTTGCATCTACAAATCATTCCCCCACCTGATGTGCACTAAACGTACAAAAGCTATGGTAGAATGGATGAGTCTCGTGGCTTTTGAATAACTCATCAATCGCATTTCAGATATAGGCCTACCATAAAATCATTTATATACATGTACATATATATTTAAAGGTACTGTGTCACACCAAGTAGTTTTAGATGAAAATAATAGCAAACGTACTATATTCCAGGCGTATTTATCATTGAAATTGGATTGTGCATAAAAACTATGCAAGGTGGATGAGTTTTATTTAAAATGTGTAGGTGGTGCCTCGTGAAATGGTGGAACAGCCATTCAATAAGAAGAAGGGCTTCCCCAGTCACAAAGTATGTCACAACGCTTAAACAAATCTCTCGTAACAGCGACGAGTTTGGGAAGTTTGCCTACATATTTTCCTTCTCCTACTCGCGTGTTTTAGCGTGCTCTCGTGTATCAACCTTTTGGTAACAGCTTGCTATTGAATCATGTGAAGATATTTGTGCGCTAGAACAAGAAATTTCAACAACATTTATGCGATTGGAAGCGGAAAACAATCCCGTCAAGGGGCGTTCACCTGGTGTCAATTCGCCACGTTGTGCCGTTGCTATTATGGTACAATTGTAATAGGTTGGCGGCTTATTTTAAAGTCCAGGTAATTTCAGCGAGTTTGCCTGGTACTGTACACACCTACGCCAGTTGCATAGCCCTATTCCATGCATTGGGCATAAGAAAATGTGGGATATAGGCCGTCTATTCACGTTTTGCGTGTAGGATATGTTTCATTCGTCGCTAACTCAGTCATCCTCACAGTCAGTTGGTCGGTCAGCCAGTGGGTTGGTCAATCGGTGGGTAGGTCGTTCGGTCTGTCACCCTCTCTGTCCATCCATCACTCATGCAGTCATCTGACCTGTCACTCATGCAGTCTGTCACTCATGCAGTCATCCGATCTGTCGCCCATGCAGTCTAGACTGTCAGCCTCTCTTCCTCATGCAGTCATCCGATCTGTCACTCATACAGCCTGTCAGCCTGTCACTCACGCAGTCATCTGATCTGTCACTCATGCAGTCCGACAGTCGGTTACTCATGCAGTCATCAAATTTGTCACTCATGCAGTCGGTCACTCATACAGTTGGGCAGTGGGTCGGTCGGTCGGTCGCGTGGTCGGTCAGTCTTTTACACATACAGTCATTCGGTCTGTGACTCATGCAGTCATCCGATCCATCACTCGTGCAGTCATCCGATCTGTCACTCATGCCATTCGTCAGGTTGCCACTCATGCACTCATCCTATCTCTCACTCATGTAGTCATAAGATATGTCACACATGCAGTCCAACAGTCTGTCACTGATGCAGTTCTCCGATCTGTCACTCATGCAGTCCGTCAGTCTCTCAACCATGCATTCATCCGAACTGTCACTCATGCAGTCTAGACTGCCAGTCTCTATTCCTCATGCAGTCATCCGATCTGTCACTCATACAGTCTGACAGTCTGCAACTCATGCACTCATCCGATCTGTCACTCATGCAGTCATCCGAGCTGTCACACATGCCGTCAGTTTCCTCTCTCAGCCTGTTCGTCATTTCATCACTCATGCAGTCATCCGATCTGTCACTCATGCATCCAGCCAGTCCATCAGTCATGCAGTCATCCGATCTGTCACTCATGTGGTCAGTCGGTTGGTTGCTCAGTGGGTTGGTCGATCTATGGATGGGTGGTTTGGTCTGTCAACATCTCATGCAGTCCTCCAATCTGTCACTCGTGCAGTCATCCAATTTGTCACTCTTGCAGTCATCTGATCTGTCACCCATGCAGTCATCTGATATGTCACTCAATCAGTCCGCCAGGCTGTCACTCATGCAACCATCCTATTTGTGACTTATGCAGTCATCCGATATGGCACACATATAGTCCATCAGTGTATCACTAATGCGGTCTGTCACTCATGCAGTCATCCGATCTGCCACTTATGCAGTCAGTCAGTCTGTCAATCATGCAGTCATCAGATCCCTTACTCATGCCGTCATCCAATCTGTCACTCATGCAGTCCGTCAGTCTATCGACTCGTGCTGTCATCATATCTGTCACTCATGCAGTCATCCAATTTGTCAGTCATGCAGTTGGTCACTCATATAGTCAGTAGGTCGCTCGGTCATGTGGTCATCACTCAGTCTGTCATGCATGCAGTCCGCCGATCTGTCACTCATGCATTCGGCCAGTCGGTCCGATCTGTCACTCATGCAGTAGGTCAATCGGCCTGTCCGTCAGTTTGTCACTTTTGCAGTCATTCAATCTGTCACTCATGCAGTCCGTCAGTCTGTCACTCATGCAGTCGCTCATCAGATCTGTCACTCATGCAGTCGGTCGGTCATCCAATCTGTCACTCATGCAGTCAGTCGACTGTTCGTCATATCCGTCATTTAACTGATCTGTCACTCATGCAGGCCATCACTCATGCAGTCTGTCACTCGTGCAATTAGTCGGTCATCTGTACCGCCACTCATGCAGTCGGTTGGTCAGTTGTTAGTCTGCCATTCGGTCGGTTGGTTGGCCTGTCAGTTTGTCCATCAGTCCATCACGCATGCAGTCATCAGATCTGTCACTCATGCGGTCTGTCAGTCCGACACTCGTGCAGTCTGTCATCTGATCTTTCACTCATGCAGTCAGTCGCTCATCCGATCTATCACTCATACATTCAGTCAGTTGGTCGGTCGGCCTGTCCGTCAGTCCATCACTCCTACAGCTATCCGACGATTCATGCGGTGGTATGTCAATCCATCACTCATGCAGTTAGTCATTCGATCTGTCACTCATGCAGTCGGTCGTTCGGTCAGTTGGCCTGTCTCTCAGTCCGTCACTTATGCAGTCACCTGCTCTGTCACACATGCATCCCATCAGTCCACCACTCATGCAGTCGTTCATCCGATCTGTCACTCATGCAGTCGATCAGTCATCCGATCTGTCACTCATGCTGTTGGTCGGTCGGTCGATTGGCTGGTCATCATGTCTGTCAGGCCGTCATTCAACCGATCTGCCAGTCCGTCATTCAACCGATATGTGACTCATGCAGTCCATCACTCATGCAGTCGGTCATCCGATCTGTTACTCATGCAGTCAGTCAGTCAGTCAGTCGGTCATCTGCTCTGTCACTCATGCAGTCGGACGGTCAGGCGTTTGGTCGGTCATTCGGTCAGTTGGTCGGCCTGGCAGCCTGTCCATAAGCCTGTCATGCATAGTCATCAGATCTGTCACACGTGCAGTCTGTCAGTCCATCACTCATGCAGTCGATCATCTGATCTGTCACTCATGCAGTCAGTCGGTCATCCGATCTGCCACTCATGCAGTCGGTTGGTCTGTCGGCATGCCCTTCAGTCCGTCATTCATACAGCTATCCGAGTTGCCACTCATGCAGTCTGTCACTCATACCTTTGGTCATCCGATCTGCCACTCATGCAGTCAGTCGTTCTGTCAGTCAGTCCATCACTCATGCAGTCATCCGATCTCTCACTCATGCATCCCATCAGTCCATCACTCATGTTGGTTCCGACTCGGTTGGTCGGAAATTGTCAAACAGTCACCCTCTCCTTCCCCTCCCATATCCATACCGTATCTATTTGTAATTTCAAGGTAGTCTGGGATGAGTTCACGAAAAATCAGGGTATGGGTGCGTTTTCATAATGAAAGGAAAATACCACAATTCTTGTAAGACACACTTATGAATGAACGTGGGTTGCGCTGCCAGTTTTCGTAATAACATCAATAGTTTGCAAACTATTGTGAACGCGTTACGAAACCTGGTAACGCAAGCCACCTTCACCTATACCCGATGCGCGTTAACAGTATTGTTGGCCAGTTTACAGCTAATTTGACTATTTTAGTCTAACCTATCATTTAATTTAGTCATTAATAGTATTTACTGATGATGCATCCCTCTAATAACAAAAGCGGATTGACGCCAGTTGAAACCGAAAGCGATATAAAAAATATGTCACGTGATAGGAGGGATTTCCCTGCGTGAATATTTATGAGATGCCCACTGAATACAATATAAACTGGATGGATAAGATCTGTAATGGTTGTAAAAAATGCGCTATTTGGCGATCGTGGTAACGGTGGAATTACATTGTTTTATTGGCGGCATTGTACAACTACGAACCTCTGGCACAATGAGATGATGTATATAACCTAGAGACTGATTTTTAATAATGAAATACTGTGACAAAGCAGCTTTAAGACATTTTATATCGGACTTTATTTCTCCTATCTATTCCGTTTCTCATTGTGAGTCTTCCCTTGATGGATTGTGTCGTGTCAGAACTCACGAATATCTTCTATAAACACCACTTTCACAAATTTCAATCATGGATCTTGATCGATGAAGTGATCAAAGTATTAAGGTTAATCTCTTGACATTTATATTTGACATCTATTTTTATCTGTGCATTCACAGCTATCGACGCTTTAATGCCTAAATTTGGTCTACAATATCAAAATATTTGCGCTTATTAAATGTCGATTTATAGGCGAAGAGTAGACTATTTGTGAAAAGGTACCAGTGGAATGACAGGCTCGGTTGCCGAGCCAGTCACTCCAATTCTAGATAGTCTTCTATTGGACTGCAGATGGACATTACTCAAGACATCTACTGACGCCGTTTTCATCAGGAAAGACTTTGCAACTTTAATTCAAATACAAAAGATCACTAGCAATGCGAGAACTATTCTGTGGTATATATTTCCAGCAAATTTGACAGGGGATTGTTGATGTCTAATAGATTACCTGTGTTGTTAACTTGAAATTGAGATTCTGTGAGTCAGGGTTAAGAGTGTTAGCACCACGCAATGTCCTGGCAATTTCCTTACCGACCTTAGAACCTTTTGTCTGTATTAAATAACATTAATATTGTATAAACTTCCATAATATTAATGAATGGCCGCTTTCATAGCGACAC